>VZTL01051698.1:0-14603 GCA_013400535.1 Scopus umbretta | reverse complement strand
AAAAAAAAAAAAAAAAAAAAAAGATAAAATGAATAAACAGTAAAGGCAAATCTGAAGTGCTATAACTAATTTTCTTAAACCATTGTTCAAGATTATCTTTGAACACTTGCTCATTTGTGAAGGATAATGTTAATAGAATGCTCAGAGCCATCATCTCTAATGAGGAAATGATAAGTTCAAAACGAGAACGAGGAGTTACAGGCTCAGGGATATGTATGCAGCTTTTATACCATGAACTCTTCAAGGCACAGAGGAGGCACTAGATCTGGCAAACAATGTAGACTGTACTGAATGTAGACTGAAGTGCTGTTTAATTGCCCCATAGCTTGCCTGAGTGCAACATATGCATACTAGTAGTTTCGATCAGTAAGATGCTCTAGGCCTACGAAGGTGTTCACTTGGATATACTCAAAGTATAGTGCCAAAGCTCTATATAAGTATCTTTTCATTATTCATTCCAAAGTTGTCTTAAAGCACACACAGTGAAAAAATAATATATTGTTGTTTATTTTTATGCCTTTAGGGGTGAATAAAGGTATCATGAGTTTGTCAAAATTAAATATGTGACCCTAAATTTCTTCCCCTCTTTTCTTAGATCCATAACCTTTGGGGGTGACTGATACAATATGAATTCATTGATCATTTGCATTTGCTGTTTTATGCAGTGCTTCCCTAACCAACTGTATTTGTATAATTGTTCAAAACATACACTACCTGGTATGATATCAGCTGCTGAGTAACAGGCACATTCCCTTTGCAATTTTAAGTGACGAGCTGGGAGAGATCAGGAAGGCACTGAAGCCAGGAAGGATGTCCATCTGTCCTAATAGGTATAACAATACTGTAGACGTACTTCCATGCTTTCATAGTGTTGGATTGATTGTGAGGTTGGACAGGTAAAAAGATTTAAAAAACCACACATCTTTTAGTTCTTACCTAACAGAGCCAAACCATTATAAATTTATGAATAAATCTGTTCTGGTACAATTCCCTCCTCCCAAGGAAAAAGAAAGAAAGAAAAAAAAGACCAAAAAAGAGAAAGAAAACCAATAGAACAATGCATGTCAGAAACCTTGATAAAAGACTTTTCTCATAGAATTTGTAGTCTGAATTTGCTAACACAAGAGATGTGTATAACACAGATAAGCCTTTTACATTTTAGGCACTGAACCATACTGCTTTACCCTAAACTTATGAAGCATCCAGTAATTCCTGTGGTCATGAGTATAGTTTTAATAGCAATTTTATAGAGCAGAGCTATTAAGAAATTATTCAGACACTTATATTTTTCTTCAAAAAAATGCCACTTCAGCAAAATGTAAAGCTGATTTCAAAGAATTTCAAAGAAAGTTTCAGCTCTAAGTATTTCTCTGAGCCAAAGCATTTCTTTAAAAAAAGAAAAATGAGGTTTAACCTTTCATGTCAGAATAGCCAATTTTTTGTTATTAGGAAATCAATCGCTCAGATAGGGAATTTTTTTTAATTCCAGCTCTGATTGACAAAGGGTAAAACCTGATACTGAGCCCAGAGTAAGTCCCCTTGCTGTTCTGACATTGGTCTTACACAGTTAATCCTGCTTCATTTTTCTTTTTATAAATATGTAGAGTCCCAATTCAACCACATTAAGGACAAAAAAGATCATGATTTGTTTTTACAAGAAAAGTTATAAGCCCCTTCCCCCACACCACATCCCATCCTAATTTAGGTTTCTAAGCAGTGAAAAGGAGCAGTGTAGCTCTTACTCCTGGGATCAAACTACTGTAGCACTTACTTTTGGGATCAGACTGGGATGCGCTGGTTGCTATTGCTCAGATGTGGATCACTTTCTCCTTATTGTTCAGCTTGCTTTCGATCTGACATTGAAACAAGGAAGTCTTCCCATACTAGGATTCTAGAGCTCTTGCCAGTTAAAGGACTGAAATGCTCAGAGGTGTGATCCCTTTGTTTCTCCTTGGATCTTTAGTCTACGAGGATGAGACCCCTGTGCTGATTTTTAGGGTAGTATTCAACTTACCTACAGCCATCTGACAACTGGCTCTCTAGTCTAGGCTAGTGTCCTGGTTTCAGCCGGGATAGGGTTAATTTTCCTCCTAGTAGCTGCCATAGTGCTGTGGTTTGGATTTAGGATGAGAACAATGTTGAGAACACACTCATGTTTTTAGTTGTTGCTCAGTAGTGTTTACACTAGCCAAGGACTTTTCAGCTTCCCATGCTCTGCCAGGGGCACAAGGAGCTGGGAGGGGGCACAGCCAGGACAGCTGACCCCAACTGCCCCAAGGGCTATTCCATACCATACGGCGTCACGCTCAGTATAGAAACTGGGGGGAGTTGGACAGGAGGGCAGTGACCACTGCTCAGGGACGGGCTGGGCATCAGTCGACAGGTGGTGAGCAATTGTGTGACTTTTGTTTCCTGGGGTTTGTTCTTCTCTCTTTTTTTGTGTTTTTTTCCTTTTCACTGTAATTTATGATGATTATTGTTATTGTTGTTATTGTTATTATTATTTTTATCTTATTTCAGTTATTAAACTGTTCTTATCTCAGCCCACAGGTTACTTTTTCCCTTCCAATTCTCTCCCCCATCCCACTGGAGCAGGGAGAGGGTGAACGAGCAGGTGTGTGGTGCTTAGTTGCTGGCTGGGGTTAAACAATGACAGCTAGTCTTTGAAGCCCCCCCTCTATAGTCAGTGCAGAAATTCAGACTCCAGTAGGTGTGATTCACCTCAAGAGTTATCTCATGATGATAGGAATTGCCCTCTGAAAGTGACTTATCTCTCTCCATTGACTATGAAGATAGTTTACTCACCCCTCTTAAACTACGCTTCNCTATAGTGTTATGCAACATTTTTCATTTCTCACTGTTGTGGTTTAACCCTGCAGGCATTTAGACACCACACAGCTGTTTGCTCTCTCTCCCCCTCCCCAGTGGGATGGAGGAGAGAACCAGAAAAACAAAGTAAAATTCATGGGTTGAGATAAAGACAGTTTAATAGGACAGAAAAGGAAGGGAAAATAATGTTTAGTAATAGTAACAGTAATAGTAATAGTAATAGTAATAGTAATAGTAATAGTAATAGTAATATAATACAAAACAAGTGATGCATGGTGCAATTGCTCACCACCCGCTGACCGATGCCCAGCCAGTCCCTCAGCAGTGATCGCTGCCCCCTGGCCAACTCTCCCCAGTTTCTATACTAAGCGTGACGCCATATGGTATGGAATGGCCCTTGGGGCAGTTGGGGTCAGCTGTCCTGGCTGTGCCCCCTCCCAGCTCCTTGTGCCCCTGGCAGAGCATGGGAAGCTGAAAAGTCCTTGGCTAGTGTAAAACACTACTGAGCAACAACTAAACCATCGCTGCGTTCTCAACATTGTTCTCATCCTAAATCCAAACCACAGCACTATGGCAGCTACTAGGAGTAAAATTAACTCTATCCCAGCTGAAACCAGGATACTCACTTTTAGATATCTTAAGCAGGAACGACTAAACACAATACTTTCTGGCTCAGAGTTCTTCAGACTGTACCCATTTAAATGATAACCCCCTTTCATTTCACTGAACTTTCTGTTTCAGATTCATTACCTATACTAAATTGTCCCCTATGTCCCAGTTTATTCAAGATCTATTCACTTGTAAGCTGGCCCTACATCACTAAAACTGGTCAGCACATCACTAGACAATAAAACCTTTGCTATTTTCTCAAACACATTTGTCTCCTTAGCCCTGAAACAGTTCTTATCCAAATCAATACTGATATCAGGATAATTAAAATCTGCCATGTTTAAATTTGTAGCATTCTTGCAGGCCTCTCTTATCTGTAAAACCATTTTCTGACAGACTTTGCTTACTGCCCTTGAAATCCATGGCTACATTTTAAAATCATCTCAACACCATAGTGTGCTGTTCTATTTAAAACCTTCCTAAATTAGCTGAAATGTTCTGATAATTGATTAGTCTTTTTCTCCCTTACCTACACTGACAGTTGTCTTTTCTTTTGTTGCCCATATCTGTCCCATCATTTTAATTTTCTAATCATTTTCCCAATCTTACAGTGATTATATTAGTCCTTTATTAAAGTTATGTGGAAAGATACTTCTGGCTCAGAAATGTCAACATGCCATCTTGTTACCTTTTTATAGACACCAGTTTAACTCTCCTACTGAAATCCTTGTGCAATACAACAGACAGAACAGAATCCTACATGGACAAGACACCGAGTGTCTGGGTCATGTTCAAAAAGTACTTTGGCATTTACTGACTTTAAACATGTTAACAGTTTTATTGACTTGAGAATATTAATATACCAAAACGTACATGTCTGATTAAGTATCTTGCTGACTTGGCATGTCAGCTCTTGTGCAAAGGGATTTAACTTTAACTAGTACAATGTCTACTGTCAACAACTGACATTTCAAGAGCTCCAGCTTTAAGAAGTAGAACAGTCCACATGTTGGGATCTAGACAGTTTTCCTATAAAATTGTCTTTTCCCACTTTGCTAATCTAAAAACTGGTCCAGGTAATTTTCCATATTAGCAGGGAAAAAAAGAAAAATCAATACATGATTATAAAATTGTATTTCTTATCTTCTAGTGCTTGCTCTATCAGTAAAATATCTAGTTATCACAAGCTATCCAACCTTCACAAGGTTAGTGTGAATTTGCAGTACAGTAGTTGTATCTGTGCTATTTTTTTATTATAGAACTGCTGCATGTACCTTTTAATTTGGTTGTCAGGGGAGACAGGAAGCAATAATTAAGGCTAAAAGATGGGGTATGGAAGCTTTATTAAAGGATATATTGAAGATGGGAATTTGATCTGAGAATTAGATTATGATTAGAGTTGTTAATGCAGCTGTGCCACTCTTGAGTGACAGAGCAGCAGATGAACTGAACAGGCAATTATAACTACAGGAGTCTCCCTAATCTTTACAATCCCAACCTCACAGTCACATCCATTTAAATTAATTTTCATGAAGGCTGCAAATTTACAGCTTCACCAGATTGGAAATTTGTTTGTTTATTATCCACAGGAAATATTTTTAGGGAAGTAAATAGCACTGAAAGCCATCTTGTCATTCTGCTTTTCTTTTTAACTT
Source organism: Scopus umbretta (assembly GCA_013400535.1). Taxonomy (NCBI): domain Eukaryota; kingdom Metazoa; phylum Chordata; class Aves; order Pelecaniformes; family Scopidae; genus Scopus; species Scopus umbretta. Next base: position 9,510 of record VZTL01051698.1, on the reverse strand, counting down.
GCAGAATTAATAATATGAGATTAATCTGAAGGCTGCTGCCTTTATGAAAACTGATTGATTCTCAGCAGCCCAGTGTTATTATGATTATCTGTGGGAAGGTCAAAGGGAAGGCATGTAAAAGTCATAGCTGATTCATGAGTTCCCTATATTAAGCAGAAGATAAAAAAGGAGGCTTGTGTTGATCAGCGTTATAACTGAAGAATTGGTCTTCCTTTCATTACTGAAACCGAAATTCTAGGAAAAGGATTTTAAACAACTTTGGACATAGTTATTTAAAGATGTCTGTTGAGGAGAGATAGCAATAGTTCATTACTATGCATGCTGAAAACCTATTTTAAGGAGTTCTTTGCTGCACAAAGATTAATTTACCACTACATTTTTCCTCCTTCACTACTAATATAAATAATGGTTGTGGCTTAAATTGGCATTATATTTTGATAGCCTAGTTTTGAATATACAAAAGAATATGCTGCAGAACTGTTCAGAAACTTGGAAATAGAAACCATAAAACAGTACTCTTCCAGACTTTTATTTTGGAATGTCAGTAATGAATAGAATAAAGTATGAACATTTAGACACTGGGCATTGTTTTTGCAAAATGTTGAGCAGATAGCTGTGGAAAGGAAAAATAAAACCTTGACTTGGAAAAATCAGTGACAGAAAAAATATTTCTCTAGTGGTTATTATTCATGAAACCCAGATGATAATTCCAGAAAATGGTCATCTGCAGTTGCCAGATAAACAAGATATTTAAACACCTGGCTTTAAGAATGTAAAACCATTCATCCAAGAACAGTCAATAGATATGCCTAATCTTCCCAAATCCTGAAGTGTGTGCAGCCCTGTCTTAACTCCCTGGCAGGAAAAAACTCAATCACATATCATCCTCATTGCTGACTTGGTTTTCCTCAGAGGTAAATGTAGGTCAGCATACTGTCAGGAAGCTGTAGTACATCCATACTATGTCTCTGATCTGTTCATCTAGGTGACCAGGTCCTGTCAAACACCAGAATTTAGCTATAACCAAGGTGAATTCATAAATTTAAAAGCTCAGAGTCTCTCCAGTCAATCTGTTTCTCACAGAACATACTTACAAGCTCATAGTTAAGTATATTCATAATTGGCTGAAGTGGGAATCTTAAGCTTGGTCTAATGTGGTTTTAGTTGTATTACTAGAAAGTAATGTACTAGAAAGTACAACTCAGACTTGGTGTTTTGCCATTGAACTGAAGTGCATTTATTTTCCTGTCAACTTGGAAACTTCAGTCAGGTGCCATTTTATATTCAGATAGATTATTTGCATTATTTTAAAGAAAATTACTGACACCTGCTGTAGGAACAATGTTGATGGTACATCCCAATATTGTTGTTTCATGTCAAACTTTTAAGTTACTCATATTCTCAATTGATCTGAGATGGGAGAGTAGGTGCCAGTGAAACAGAATACTTAATAAAAACAGCTGACGTGAAGGATTCCTGCAAAGAACCATGGTGAAATATATATTAAAAATACAAAAAAATGGTGCTGGAATTAGACAAGCAAAATATATTAATAGTTGGAAGCATTGGAATTCCTTTTGTTATGACATGTATTCATTTTTCCAAAAGATGAATATATTTGAGAATTCTACTTTTTCAATATTTGGGTTTATTTAAGAAATGTTGAATAATTGCTGTCATATTTGGAGAATTTACTCAGCCTGCCGTCCTTGATCCTAGCTTATCTGGGTCAAAGTGTCAAGGTAACATCTAGCATATTTTCTCAGCTGCTCTGCTTTAGTAGGAGGCTCCAAAGTTCAATTTCTTTTGGCTCAGAATCCATGTGGGATAACAGAAATACGTCAAAATGGACACAAAAATTTCTTGAGATATTTTGAGGGGGGTTAAATCTAAAGAACTTTACCATATCCTAAATATACAAATTAATTTCCTCTTGCAGAAACAAACAGATATTCATTGATCTAAAATATGATAGCAAAAATCAAACAGCAAATTAATGTAACCTGAGTTGAGAGAGACCATGTTTTTCCATTTTTTTTTTTGTTCAAGAGCAGTTTTAGCAAGTTATTTGAAACAATTGTTTCATTTATTCATGTTGCTGTTGTTGACTCATAATTTGAAAGCATTCATCACATGCTTAGTCAGGTCACATAGGCAAATGAAAATTGGTATGCAAAAAAGTCTGGGAAAAAAAACTGAAAAAACTCTGTTCCCTTTATTTTATTTTCTCATCACTCTTCCTGTCTTTGATTAACATTGTGCAATTAGAACTCCTCAGTAATTCCTCATATCCGAATATTAGTTGATTAATCTTGATGATAATGGATTAAGAACTGGGTTTAAAAACTAAGTATATGAAGTATTTTATTCAAGAGATTATGACTGATCTTTTTAAACATCCTTGACTTATTTGGTAATTACACTATTTATAGGAGGTGAGTCCTTATCAGCTGTTGCTATTAAAGTGTGGAGTAGATGAGTGAGATTTTTTTCCTCCAGAAAGTATTGATTTTTTTAAGTCTGAAGGTGATAGGTTTTGTGTTGAAACGTATCTTCCTTGTTTAATGATAAGAAGCAATATTATTTAGTTGGGCGGAGTTTATGCTGCACCAGAGCTCTGTGCCAAACAAGAGAGGGAGGTGCACCGCCACTTCCCTGATTCAGAGGACTTCTTTGGAAGGAATTGTCATTACAGCTGCTGCATGCATTTTTGAGTGTCTCAGTGGATCTGGTATGACCGAAGGGTAAAGGATTACTCCTGCTGCTGTTCCTGGGCTTCTGTGAGTAGGAAGCATATGAAAGCGAGTTCTCCTTTGAGCATTTGACCTGAATTATGGCTCCTTTGTAAGAAGGAAGAAAAGGACCATAAAGTGGCTGAGAAATCTGATTCACACAACATATGTATTTATGTGTTAAACCACACTTGTAGGTTGGGATTGTTCAGTCCCTTCTCCTTGTCTTTTTAAAAATTATGGTTTCTCAGATAGGAAGTTTGCAAGGCCTGATTCAAAGCTCATGAATAACAGTGGGAAATGCACACTGGTAGACTAGTAGGTCAATTCATGATATGTTAAAATGCATATCTGGCAACAACTTCATCAGTTGTCATTATGCATTGCATTTTTAAAGTTTGGGGTTTTTAATGCATAGCAACTAATAGGGAAATAAATGCTTTGTTATCTTATTTATGGATTAAAAACACAGGTATCTGAGTAGTTATTCTGTACCATTGACATGTGGTGTCTTCATTTACTATGATAAAAATCCATTGCCCACCTCCTTGAATGATATTGAAGATTTCTGAACACCAGTCATAAGATGAAATGGAAAGGTCAAAACACTGTTGGATGTATAAATGCATGCTGATTTCATTATAATAATAGTTTGACCTAATACTGACATCATCAACAAAAAAATCTAGGTCAATATCCAGCTTTTGAGCCTGTAGTCAGTAAAGTACAGAGACAGTCTCATTCCAAAATACTCAGGAGCTCTTTTATTTAGATTTGTGGGACAGAGCTACACCCATTATCAGAGGGACAACTTCTCTGAATAAAGGAAGGCAAAACCACCCTTGGCATTACCTAAAAGTTGTTTGAGAGGATACATGTAGGTTACAGCCTTGTTTAGGCAACTCTATGTGTTAATGTGCCTTGCCACTTGATCTGTGGAAAGTACATGTTTCTTCAATGTAACCAAATGATTTAAATCCATTTTTAAAGGCACTAGGCATTTAGGTGTTTTGAAAAGTGCCACTAGGTAAACATCTTTTTTATCTGTCCCCAAAGCTTTCTGAAAGCAGGGAATAGATGTATTGATTAATACAGCTGAAATAGCCTGGGTGAAATCCTACTGAGCACATCACCAGGTATTCTTTAATTTCTTTTAGTCCCTTGATCCTTTGGAAAGCTGCTTCTCTCTGTATACTTCCAATAACCCAATGATCAACTCCAGATCTTCAAAGCTCCTAGTTTAGTCTCTGCATCTAATTTGAGAGAGAGTGAAACAACACTGAAAGCTAGTAGTACTTTAAGTGTGCAAAAACCCCAGGACAGAATTTTAAAATGAATTTTCATTAATTCATAAAATGCTGTCCATCAACAAGCTTCTTTCTGTTGGCATGATTAATTTATTGGTTAGGATAGATCTTCAGGGGAGAAAAAGGTATCTTTTTGTACGTTTACCACCTCAACAGCAATGGGAGAACCTGATCTTAACTGGGGGCATGCAGATAATACTGAAACAAGGATACAAGCAACAATGAAGTAGCAATGGTAACTTTGAAAATCCCAACACATTTAAGAGGAAGAAAAGGTAGCATATCATAGCTTAAGGAGTCTGTGAGCCCATGATGTTTGCTATGTTGAGTATTTAAAAGCAACAAGAAACCAAGTGGTGCATGAGATTTATAGCTACATGTGTATTTCTGTATTTACAGTAAAACATAGCTCATGGGAACCCAGTTGTGCCATGTACTTTTCTGTTGAGCTAAGACAATATATTTTTTTTAGTTCTCTATGGTAATTGAATTGTGCTACCTCACAGGAAAAGATATAATACATCTTAAAGTTTTTCTAATTTTTGTATAAGTGTAGAGGGATTCTTCACCACAAGTTAGAGCTGAAATAATATCCTCATACTCAGCAGCACCCAGATATTATATGTATAGACAGTAAAATAGTTTTATATAGAAAGTAAATAGTTTTAAACCTTTTTTCTTAAATGAGGAAGTTTGGTGTGTTTGAAAGATGTAAGTCAGAGCATACATATTTAAAAAATCATACAATAATAATAATAAAGAGTATAATAATTGTTAACAATTAAGTGAATAATCTATTCAGTAGAAAATAATTAATCATGCAGCTCAGTAATTCCAGGGTTAAAGTGTCCTTTTCGCACATATTATGAAATATCTGCAATAAATTCAAGTAATTATCCTATTAAGCAGTTCCTCATCGATTGAATTAATTAAACTTTATGTTCATTTCATAACCTCTTTAGACACCCTCAGTTACTGCAGATTTAATCCTCTTTGAACCTTTCTATATTTAGTTTTCTGAAGATTGACTAAGACCAATCACTCCGTGCCATAAGAATGAGATTGTTTTCTCACTTCATTATACTATTCATTTCCCACACATGCCACCTCTTTTTTGTACCCTGGGTTGTGAAATCAGGCAACCTATGTTAAGATTTTCTAAAGATCTATAAATGGGAAGAACTATTCCAAACATATAGGAGGTTTTGTCAGATGGCAATATATTGTCATAGCTTTTGGGTTTTTTCCTTCATTTTCTTTTAAGGGCTGTGTCATCTTCTTGCTTAACATATTCTGAGATTAATATCAGCAGTACAGTTAATTGGACTTAAAAAAAATTATGAGCTTTACATTCTCTCCTGAAATGCAACAAAGACTATATTTTCCCAATATTTTGCTGTCTGTCAGTATAGCTTGCTAAAACTGTTCAGTATTTAAAGAAAAGATGTCTATGTGTTTATGCCAGATGGAATCAAGCTTATTTAGATGCTTGACTTTCAGCTCCAGGTTTCCACATGGCATCATCAGTAAAAGATGTAAACATATCATTGTGTCTAGCATTAAAAAAAGATTATTATACATAATCTGAAGGCAAACAAAGAAACCAGCAAGTAACTGACCTCTATCATTTGTCTTGATTTGTTATGGCATTATTCATTCCCATTACTTGTTGTTCTACCTGAGGAGAAGAATTGGTGCCCCTTATGTTGGGATGAAGGGCACTGTGACAGGAAACCTGCAAAATCTATGCTTTCTTCCAAAAGAGGTAGGAATTCTCTCTGCACATTTTGCAAAAGGAGGGCAATCAGTACTTCTCTCCAATTCATGCACTTGTGTTGGAAGCAAGGCTAGGCAATCAGCACAACTTCATCCATTGCATAATTACTTTTATTTGATATTTATTTTATTATTATATTATATATCATAGCTATAAAATGAAACAAAAGTTATAGTACTGGAAATTAATAAATAAGAAACTGAATCTAATACTGAGTTTCTAAATGCAAATAAAACAGTCATACTATATTGTTCCTAACAAAGAAATTAAAACTTAGTGGAACAAAATCTTTTTTTGTGTCCTCAAGTCAATCTTTATTCAGTAACGTGCTAAAATCATGCACGTATACTAAGTATTGCTGAATAAGAATAGAAAGCTGACGGTTTTGGAAGCTCCAATTTGTAACAATTCCACATTTAAACTGGAGCAAAGAAGATACCTTACAATTTACTGAAACAGGAAGGACATTTTATTTGCCTTGCTGTAATTCAGAAATGTCTGAAAGAGTCCTGGAAAAATATTCAAAGACTTTCAAAAAGTCATGGATAAACAGAAAAATAAGAGAGATATAATTGAAGACTTAGGATAATTTTAACAATTGTTGGCAATAGATTTAATGTTTTCATTATTCCAAAGAAAATAAAAACCACCCAAAAGCATACTGTTTAGATGACTAGCCAGATTACAAAATTCTAATTTCTTCACATCGAACTGTAAGTAAATTGACTGGAAGTACTTATTAAATGTATTTTCATTTAGTTTCTGGAGGCCAAATATTTTCTCAATAATTTAATCATTTTACCTAAATTTTTATCAGAAAAGATTTACTAGATGTGAGAGAGAAATTTCAATTAAACATAAACTTGAGAAATACACCCTGAAATAAATTTTTTGGCAAAGTGTCTCATCTTCATAGATTGTCTTGAATTTCCTCTTCTGAATACGTCCCTCCCACCAAAGCATGGAGGAAAATCTTTTATTTTGTGGAAAGCTATTTTCTGACAACTTTTAAATCCCATGTTTGTCATGTTTTGACTTATTTTGCATGGAAAATTTATTTATTTATTTTTATGTGATAATAAGTTCCTGCAGGCTTTACATAAATTCATGGCAGGCATGTTGTTTATTAATTTATTGGATTCCAATTCTGGTTATTTTTACTGCTATATGTGTTTTAATTCTAGAAAAGAACAAAGTGGGCAACAAACACTGACCAACAAGAAGGAAATTTTGCTGTTTCTGAACTCTGTATGATCTCAAAGAATCAAAGCTAGTATTGCTCCCATCTTGCTACAGCTTGGTGTGTGTATTGTGGCTTCTTTCCAAGCATTATCTCAAAAATGGAACTTGTGACAGGCCTGAGAAAACAGGGTTGCAGCATGTTGATTAGCCTGTGATGTTCTTCCACTGAGAAAGGTTTGTACCTGCTTCTGGAAGCAATCATCAAGTTGTACATTAAACAAGAGTAAGACATAGTATAGGAATAGATAGTGCCAAAAATGTCCTACTTTGCACAATAACACAAATGGTGAGTTAACACTACTGAAATTCATCTCACAGTTAGTATGTTTATAAATATAAGGGAAAAATCTGTAAACCATTGAGTTTTCTTGTGGATAACTGTCTAAGTAACTTTGCTAAAGGAGACACATGACAAATAACACTTTTTTTTGCTAAGGATTTCTGTATCTAGATGACAGATCAGGGTCTTCAAATTGCAAACGCACTTTAATCAGCAAGATCCTCAAGGAGACAGAGTATCCAGGCAACCATGCAAAAAAGAAGCAGGAAAGGAAAATGCTCAGCTCTGTAGTCAGCTAGAGGAGACCTTTGGAAAGTTGGAATTAATGTAGATTAAAAGTCAAACTGCAGCTTTTCAGGTCTGGCTGGCTGCAGTAGGGCTGTGTGCAGGAGCCACAGCTTTCTGGCTGGGGTGCAAGGACCTCCTCTGGAAGGAGCAGTGTCTCTCATTTCTGCTTGTGCCACCTTTCAAAACATGTAAGGTACATTTCCCCTTGCTCTTACTCAGCTCCTCTGAACTCAGACCTCTTTGTTCCCTTCACTTTATCCAGAGTGAATGCTGGAGCTGAGACCTGTGGCATACCACCAAGGTCTGTATTTTCAACAAAACTTAGGCAATTCCCTCACATCCTGATGAGAGTTAAGAAATTGATAGTCATGTGTGCCTTTAGTAATTTCTCTTCATGATGCCACAATAAAGAGTATGTCACACATATACCCACCGAGCATTTAGAAATAACTTGTTCCACAGTTACCATAACTTTTTCTAATGTTTATTCCAAGGAAACTAAAAATTTCCCCATGCCTGTTGCTACTGTTAGATTTCCAACAGTGACAACAGTGGAACTATTTCATATTTACTTGAATGTTAGTTAGAGCAAGATTTAGTCCATAGCACCCGATAAATTGTCTCAGAATCTGCACTGATGGATTAAGTCCTGAAAGTAGAATATAACCCCACTATATCACAGGAAAGTATCCCTTAGCTAAACGATATTCTTTAAAGCTTTGTTGGGAAGTAGGATACTCGGTCAAAATATTTGCTGCTGATCTAAGACCCTTGTTGATATCACTGTAAGATAAAACTTTTCTCTCTCCCAGCTGACTTTCTGATCTAGTGAATTGTTTTATGAAATCTTCAGTAATGCAAGATACAAGAATTGATATAATAAATTAAATTAAGCTTATTTTAAAAATAACTAAAGATTTAGTGCATTTGTTTTATGTTCACAAGGAAAATATTGATTCCACATAACACATGCTGTAGGTCTGTGAAGTCCTGTAAGGGGTAGCAGTAGAAATATGCACTGCAGCAGGCTGATTTCCCTTGCTTGGTGACATCTGCAGCTTTTTGAGAAGTAAGATACTGAGATTGTCTTTCCAGCTGACAAGAAATCATTTCAGTGGCAGACATCTCCAGAGGATCATTTTATCCCCAACCTCAGCTGGGGCCCAGCCATGCCAATTTGTACCTAAGCTTGGAATATTTGTAGTGCCTATGTTAATCAGCCCAGGAGGTCTCAACCAGCTTTTCTGTTGGCTCTTGAAACAAGCAAAGAGGAACAGAAGCAGCTGAGGAGCAGTCAAGTACGGCAGGAATGTGCTTTGCAAGGAGGATCAAACTTGTGGTGTGACAGGACTGCTTAGACAAATTTGGGTCTGTAAAATAATAAAGAAATCATGGCAGAGAGCCCCCTGTGCTGCAAAGAATTAAGTTAAAGGATGTAGTTACCAATACCTTGAGTAAAGAGAGGCAAAGAAGCTCATAGGTGGGTCCGCAGAGTGGATGAGGTAGGAAGCACTGTGGAGGGGCTGGTGCAAAGCACCCATGCTCTGTGCCAGTCAAGGTCTGAGGGACCTACATGTAATGAGTGGCATTTGAAAGGTATGCATTGCCCTCCTGGCCCTTTCTGGATTCTCCATGCTTCAGCTCTCCATTTACCAAGTTCAAGTGAGCCAGTGGGCTCATGTGGTTGTCATGCCTCCAAGCCTGCTAGATGTATTGAACAGAATTGTGTCCAGTGCCTTCTACTGGCAGCTGAAATAGGAAACTACACACACACAGCTGCTTCATCTATAAGCACACAGTCTATAAATAATATGATTATAACAATGACAATAACAGAGCTTCCATCTCTATGCCAAGTGGGAGGGGGGGCTGTCGAGATTTCAG
>VZTL01051697.1:0-18602 GCA_013400535.1 Scopus umbretta | reverse complement strand
GTTTTGGGGTTTTTTTGTGGTGGGAAGATGACACGTAATGTATATACATCTCTGGGTTCCACAGTATTAAGTGTGAGGTTTGTATATAAATGCAGCTAATGAAATTGGGGACCGTGTGGCCTCTAACCACTTAAAATAATGGCATGAGCAATCTCAGTCCATTACATTTGAGTGGAAGCAGTTCACAGTAAAGTGCTGGTTCCCTGAAGAGCCAGGGAGCCCTGATTGAATCTTACTCGCAAAATGGACAGTGAAGATAAGTTTGCAGGGCAGATCACAGCTCTGACTCAACAGAAACTGCAGTGCTCAGGGGGCGGGTTGCCTTGAGCCTGTAAATACATCTTCCTTTCTTCTTCTTTCACTGTTGTCTTGCAGGCTTTGCAGCAAAGGTATCTGCCCAGTGTTCATGTTTTCCAAAGGCACTGAGGTACAGCACCCTTCTGCTGTGCCAGTAGAGTTGTGCTGGGTCATGCTGGTCTGCTCTGCTCTTTGGTGCAAAGTCTTTGGGTTTTCATCCTTCCAGCTATCTGGTTCAGAGCAAACAGTTTCATCAGGAGGGTTGTTTTCTAAAAGCTCTGTCTGTCTTCTGGCATTCTTTTGTCAGAAGACTAATTTAAATATGTGAGGATTTTCTTGACTACCATGAAGTACCACGAAGTCTTTCTAGCAAGGAGATGGCCAGGCCCTGGCCTGGGTGCTTTAAGCAAGCGAACCTCCTTTTTATCCTATTGTAATGTGTTTCAAAATACAGAAGTTCTTGGGAGACACTTGACAAATTAGTTTTGACACAAGTTGATGAGCTGATGTGTGCTTTGCTGCAATCTGTCCATCTGGAGCAGTGCCCATCACTGGCGCATGTGTTATTTTCCTGAGGAGGCCATCCCCTCGTGACCACTTGGCAAGCAAAGATTATTTTCTCACCACCACTGGTCAGTCAGTGTCTGGATGAGAAGCCTGAAAATATGCGATGCTCCTGCGCTCGGTTCAAGATTCACTGCGGATTATAAGCCTGCTTTTCATTCCTGCAGAAAAAGCCCCTGGGGAGTATTTCTGCACTCTGGGGGGAGCTGCTGTGCACCAACCAGCAATGTTAGTTCTGGTTCTACATCCCAGTTCTTGCAGAGGAAAAAATAAAACTGCTCACAACAAAGACCTGTAATATTTGAATATGAATACATCTGACAAAAGTGTAACTGCATGCATATCAGGACAGGATTTGACTAGAATCATGAAGACTTACTAGAAGAAACAAGACTCACAATTAAATAGAATGCTACAGAAATAGACTTGCAGGATAGTGGCCTGTATCGAGAGGAAACAGGGCTTCTGCAAGACAAATAGCAGTTCCCAAATGCTTATCTAGCAACAACACATTGAACAAAATAAACTTGACTCTTTCCAGTGAACGTTTCATGCTGATGAGAAAACTTGGTGACGTCCTTGGTGATGGAAAATAACAAGAGAGAGAGCAATTTAGGAGGGAGAGAGGAGTAGAGTTGGAGATGCAAATCTGGAAGAGATGCAAAGCCCTGTGCAGCGACGAGACTGCAGCTTCACCGTGAGTCCCTTCACTCCTCATCCATCCAAGCGTCAACATGGGATTGTGGTCAAGGACTTGTGTGACAGGGGAAGCAGCCAAATGAAGAAGCAAGGTGCGTCCTGTTGGACCTGTCCCCCCTTGGACACAGTGGATCATCCTGTTCTGTCTCATCATCTTTGTTGCTAACTTTGTATTTTCTGTAGTGACACAGGGAAAGGGCAGGCTCAACCTTCAGAGGAGCTGTGGCTACTATAGTATATATAGTCTATACATAGATATATAGTCTCCAGAAAAAAACCCTATGCTCATCCAAGCTCAATCTGAGAGTGCCTTTTATGTGCGGCTTTTCCCAGCCTTCTCACAGCTTTAGAGGCATATTGTAATTTGACCAAAAGAAACATTGCAAATCCAAGGAATTCAGCTTTCAGCTTAAGTATAACATAAACCTCAATGAGAAGGTTATTTTGCTGTATGGGTTCTATCATATTGGGGAATTAATTTATCAGAACTGCAAGAGGAGGTAGCTCTCCCATGTAGCTTAGAAATGTATGGGTGAACTTTTATATGAATGTAATGGTACTTCTGAATTTCCTGGAATTGGATTGTGATGGGATTTTTTGGGAATACTGCAGGCCTCCCACTTCGGAGTATTTTATTGGAAGTGGCATGTGAACAGTGTCCCACAAACATGGGTTGCAGAGCCTCATGTTTCATTGCCAAGCTTGAAGTTTTCAGCCTTGAGATTCACTTTGCAAGTTTGGGGAGGGAGAAGGAACTCTTGGAAAAACTTTGATATTCTGAATGTAGGTGATATAGTTTATAGGCTCAGTTAGCCTGGCACGTTCATTGGGGTAAACCCAAAAATCCTTAGACGGTACGTGTTATATGTCAGTGTATGGACGCTGTTGAATTTGTATGCCATTTGAAAAATGTGATGTTTTTAGTGCATAATTGCAAATTATCTCATGCTTTTATAATCAGCTTTGCCAGGGTAAAATGCAGTTAAATCCAGTGAAGTACAATATTTGTCCTAGTGTTGGACAGTTGGTTCATTTAATCACAGCTGCAGTGAAGAGCTCATTTCTCTTCTCCATTTGTTTCTAGTTTAGTTTCTTTTGCCTTTGAAGATGTGATGGCTGCTGGTTTGGGGGACACTTAGTATTCCCGTCTTGTGAGAGGCATGGCGAAATTCTGGGTAATACAAAGACTCTTGAAGCTGTGATTCACCCTCTCAGATCGTATTAGGATTTGGATTTCAGTTGCATTAAGGAAAAGAATTATGCGTAAAATACATTTCTGAACTGTTTGTAAGTTTGGTGTGGCTTGGATCTGAGCTCTTGGTTCAAAACTACTTGAACTGCAGGCTAATAACTTTTAAAGGGATGGAAATACAGTCCAGTATCCATATAAACTGTTACTGTCAATTTGAACATCTGTAATATTTAATATACTATGACACTGAATGCACTTTGGCATTGTTAGGACTAAAAATTTAGTATTTCTGTGTTTGAGGGCAACTCCTTTTGGCTGGGCAGGTAATCTTGATTTAAAAGGAAAAAGGAGGGGGGGACCCCCATGCCATGAATTTAAATATTAAGTCTAGATCAAATCCTGAGGCTTTCACCTTTTCTATTTGTGTATTAGAGTTTCATTTTGACCTGATGGAATTGGCATAAACCGGGGCAACGGTTTCCCATTGCTGTCTTTCGAGTGGACTTGCCTTTCAGGCTGTCCATTGTGTTTTGTGGTTTCCTCCCGTTTTCCTCCTGTTTCACACTGCTTGGTTTCCAACCTTCCCTCCTTCCTTTCATTGCGAGCATCTAGTTTATTTTAATCTTCTTGATGGGACCCTCTTATCGTTCTTAGCAAGCTCCATTTAACCGGGTCTGCCTTGAGCAGATTTGCATTTCTGCCTTCTGATTTCTCCCCAGAGCACGCTGTGAGCAGGCCCTTCTCTCCCTCTCTCCCATTGACATGTAATATTTTGATAATTTTAGACTCTTGCATTTAGGGCTTATGTTCTCTTGGAAATAGGAAACCTGGAGCTGATCACAGGTGGGAAGCTCTGTTGTTTCGCAATCCTCCACTCTTCCTCCAAATCCAGCCATGGCCTCCACCAGTCTGAAACCTCCTCCTTTGCCTTTCTTCTAGCAAAAAAACCCCTCACCCTTCGTTTGTTTGTTTATTTTTAAGTCACAGAAAAAGGAACTGAATGACATGTTGCTGAAAGTTTCTGGGTAAGAAATTTCCCTGTGTAACAGAGCATCTCCCCCAGGAACTAAGGACTGTCCCTCTGATTGACAGTTTAATCTCAGAGGGATTAGACTCCTTGCTATATACAGCAGAGAACAAGACATATCCTGCTAAACCTGAGTTTGGTCTCTCAGAGATTACGGTTCACATGAAGGGTGGGTGACGGCAGGTGGTTTCTGCGGGAGAAGGCATTTTCCAATGTGCCGTGGAGGTGTTCGGGAGATGACCTGGGCCAACAGGGGCAGCGGCAGCCCCTGGAGCGGAGTGGGGCTCACCCTGCAAATTCTCTCATCACTTTTGATGATGTATTTTTAAAATCATTCGAGAACTGAAATATTTCCACATAGTTGAAAGAGAAGAGCCTTTTACGCACCTCAGGCATTTTCTTTTCAGAAGCAGCTTTTGTCAAAGCGTGACTTGGCTTTTACATTGGTGAGTTGTTTTTTGGGTTTGGGGTTTTTTTGTTGTTGTTGTTTTGGGTTTTTTTCGTTTGTTTTTGGGTTTGGTTTTTTTTTTTTTTGGGGGGGGGTGTTGGTTTTTTGTATTTTATTTTACAGACTCCTACCTCTGTTGGCCAGAGTTTGCAGAGGAGTGAGGGGCAGAGGGCAGGCGCAGGAGCTGCCCCTTGCATTTGGCAGCGCGCTTGGGACTGGCTGCAGCCTCCTGCCTCCTACTGAATTTGCCCCCCTCTCCTTTCGAAGACCAGGCTGGCCACCGGCTCTGTGCAAGTGCTTGGAGCAAGTGGTAAAAAATTATTTTATAGAAGTGAATTATTGCAGGGCTGGTGGCGAGCAGCCTCTGTCTGTAGCCTCTCTTTTGGAGCATGTAAAGATTTATGGATAGCTCTAGCAAGTGCCGAAACCCGTTGATGAGTGGTGGTCCAGCTGACTTCATTGCATATGTAAGCATCTGAGTTTAAAATCTTTTTTAGCAACTGAAGTGTATTCCTGGGGGATCCTGAAGTGGTCAAAATGTTGGGGTTTTTTTTAAGCTTCCTAAAGTACCATATAGTGAAAAGGATATATGAAATTAGAGCATTCACATTTTCTTTCTTTTATTATTTTTTCAACATATATTAGAAGGAAGAGACTGTTTAGTTTCCTTTTCTCATCTCCCTTGTGGCTGAATCCTTCACAGCAAAGAACTGCACTTTCTTTTCTCATTCTCCTCATTTGACATATGCCTTTGAATGATAATTTCCATCCTTTCTTGGTAAATACAGAATTTTCTTTTCAAAAAAACATTTGATTGCTGTTTTAAAATAAAATTGAATTCCCATCTTTATGTGATTAAATTGTGTGAAGTCAGAAAGAAATGGGATAGGAAAAATGAACTTGGCATGTTATTTCCTCTTTTCTTCTGTGTAGGTACTTAAAACACCACCACCACCACCCCCCCGCCCCCCAAATACCCTTGGAAAGGAAGTTATAGTGTCTGAATGCAGCAAGGGATAAAAACTTTATTCTCTAATATAAATGAAGGAGACTTATTTTTTTTCTCCCCTATCAACACAAAGAGGTCACTCTGAGACCCTGGCACTGGAGTTGCCTCGTGTGGTATAGATTTTGAGATTGCAGTGTGATTCCTCACTTTTTAATAAGCAGAAAATTGCACGAGAACTTTGACAAATTAGCATCACTATCCAGTGACCTACCTAGGGGCGAAAAAGGAGAAAGACCCCACGAGAGTAGGATGATTAATTGGTGAAAACATTATATTGTGAAAAAAAATAATGTGGAGTCCTCTTTAAAGCATGTCTCAAGTGGTAGCATCCACACTGTTTTTTCCTAACTCTGTTTAATACCGCTGTAATCCATCAAGAGGTACATAATGGTCTGCTCTTCAGTTCTAGGTGTGTCCTAGTAGCTATTTTCCTTCTTTGTTAACACAAATATTAGCTATGAGGAAGCAAGTGTGGTTTAAATTTCTCTTCATTCCAGACAAAGTATATAATTAGCTTAAGTTTATCCTTTCCTAAGGGAGAAATACTGCAGTTGGTCTTTTGTTTCCCTTCCTCATTACCCGGCATTTGGCCAGAATAGCAGTGCTGTGGCCCAACAGCAGTGGGATGTTTTGCACATGTGATATTCTGCATATTCAGAGTTGGCTAGAAATAATACCAAACTTTTGCCTGAATGTGACTAGAATAATAGGCAGGTGCACTGTTTTAGAACATCCACGGTCATATTATGAATGTGAGCTTTCCATTTCTCTGCTATCTCCCCCCCTCCCCCCAAAAAAAACCCCAAAACCAAACCACCCAACCAAATAACCAAAAAAACCTTTATTTGTTTTTTAAGACAGTAAACTAGCTGAGGTGTGCTGGGCCAGTACACCAGCGTATTACTTCCCATGCAGTGCAGTGACTGACTCTCTGTCCTGGCTTTGGGTGACTGTTAATAAGATACCTGCATGTTTGGGGTTTCATTGCATCTTTTTTTTTCCTTGTCTAGCCCCTTACCTGTTCATCTAGCCTGAAAAAATGGAGAGTATTAAATACAGTTTCAGTGCTCTATTGTGTTTGCCTGTGTAAGGTGTAAATTACGTCAGGATTGGGCTCTGAGTTACCATTATATCTTGTTAGGCATGTGACTTGAACATGTTTTATGCATGTGAAAACATGCAAAAAAATCTTGAACTTGTAGAAGATGATGAGCTTCCTGCAATTCAAATAATAGTGGATACTTATTGTATCATATCTGTTCCCAATTTTCTTCAAAGAACTGTTTCTCATTGCTGGTTTTTGTTGTTTTGGTGACATAATGGCATAGTTGGGAGCTGTATTTTGCGGCATTTTCTTTCAGAGCAAACTATACAAAGATGTTTTGGATGTTTAGCTGTGCTGTTTCAAGATAGCTTTGACAGAGAGTCAATGATTCCGATATCCACTGTGATGCTGGCGGGAGGCTGGGTAGGAGCCTGGGACAGAAACAGCGAGGAGAAGGAGGGGTGGCTCAAAAGCATGCAAACCTATAGAGTACTTTGCAGCCTATGCTTATTCTCCCAGGGGATACAAAGCTCCACACGTTGCTCTGCTTCACCAAAAAATAAGCTGCACTGTAAAATGTGAAGGTTAGTTTAAAAGTGATTTGACAAATTAGAAAATTGATTTTAAAAATAGGGGGAATTTTTTTTTTTTTTTTTTGGGGGGGGAAGTGTTGATTGTGTTCAGTTCCTCATCAAAAGCAGGAAACAAAACAAGCAGTGGCACATCTCCAGGTCTGTAGCAGTTGTTTTCCTTTCCAGCCCTCTTTAGGACCAAATCGAAAAAACACTCATTTATCTGTTCTCCAGCTTTAGCCCAAGTTTGGCTATGCCTTTTGGTAGACTCAAGAGAAAGTTAAACTTATTCCTGGGCCTTCATTCAACAGTTTGTTTTATGTGCTTTTTCTTTATTTAATATAATTTTATTTTTTCCCTGTTTGGTCCAGGGACAGACTTTTCCAGGCTATTCTGACATTCTCCATCAGTTCTTTGTTGTCTTAGTATCCTGAAGTATATAGTCCTAGGGAAGTCCTTTATCCCAGGGGTATGTGGATTCACTTTCCCAAATGCAGCAGTGCCTAGCACTGGGAGTACCTGTGTGTGGGCATGGAATAAAGCTGCATGCATCTACCCCTGTTCTCTTCCTTCATGCGAACTTAGCTTCCTAGCAAAAACATTTCTGTATGCAGCATCCCTGCCTGCCTTGACTGTTACCAGCATATAACCCTGGGAACATGTAGCCATTTCTGGTCCACTAGCCCAAAACAACTGTGGATTTCCTCTTCCTCTTTTACTGCCACATATCCCTGTATCAAATCACTTATTTTAATCCTTAAATAAATGTATTTAATGATTAAATAAGTTAGTATAACCCATTTTCCTTCCTTGAGCATCCTTAGGTGCACAAGTGGACTCCAGGTAACACTGGGGAGAGCCACACATGTGCAAATTAAAGACTTGGCCGTGTGCATTACTAAACACATTATCTGATTCTGTAAGCACAGAACATTGAGGTCTGGTGGTGTAACTAAAATGAACGAAAGCAAAGTGAAACTCCAGTTTCCACCAGAGGGTTGAGGCATCTACTTCTGGAGCTTTTTGCAGTTTGGAATGTGTCTTTATTTTTTTTTAGCTGAATTCAGCCCTGAGGGTGAATGAGTGGCAGCCAAATTAACATTATGGTCTCTAAAGGCTCTGAATGGATTTCAGATCCTCTTTTGAATGATCTGTGCAGTAGTATTTATCTGGAGCACAATAATCATCATGGCTTTGGTAAGAAAAAAGAGCATACTTTCAGTAGAAGAATTTTTTTAAAAATATGTATTTTGGATTTAAATTACTGGTTTTAAATAGTATTTTCTATAAGAACAGTAGTTAATGTCTGACAAAACTTTGTCAAATTACACAGTAGTTCTTTTACTGGGGAATTGGAGACAAGTGGAACACACTACTCGTAGCATCGTACCTTGTAGCTGAATGGCATAGAGAGGGAATTAAAGACCATCCCTTCCCTGTGCACCCATTCTGAGCAGGGCAGGGAGCAAAGGTGGTTCTTGGAAAATCTTGCTCTGGACTTGTCTTTGGCCCATGTATTGCCTGAAGATCTGCTATTTAATGCTGGTTTACCGGTTGGTTATCAGTATAAGGCCAACAGCAACCCAGACTTCAGTCTGCAGAGTTGAGTACGAGCTGTCCTGAATCTGCCATCTTCAAAAGTTCACTGCAAGTAAACTTCCAAATGTTTAATGAGATATAGGAAGATAATATTGTCTGGTATTTTAGATAATAGTCAAGATGATGAAATGCTGCAGGAGGAACTCAGGTTATTCTTGTTGAGGACAGAGTGGTTGGTGAGGGGACCCGGCAGTGTCCCAGTGGGGTGGGTACTGGTCCTCGTTCCTTCCCCTATCAGTGCCTGGCATTGGTGTGTGATTTGGGTCAAATGCCTGGCAAAACGGGGTGCGTGTAAGCTATCTGCAAAAATGACATAACTGTGATTCTCTGCCTCCCAGAGATCTGTGAGAATAAATCTCTTAAAGATAACGAGGTGCTTCTGGATACCACATTAACAGGGCTGAATAAAGCTCTTTGGACGGTGAGGTGGTAACATGCCGGGAGCGGGGAGTGGAAGGTGACTTTTTTAGGTAGCTGAAATGTGCATGTAGGAAGTTTGTACCCACACGACGAGGTCAAAATTGCTGCCCATCTTGCCTACCTAAATTGTTCCTGCGTAAGGCAAGCGAAACAGAAGTAAGCAGCTTCTTCAGCTCTGCCCTGTTTCTCTAGCTCAGTGTAAAATAAAGGACTGAAGTTTGCCGCCTGCCTCATGCAGCCGCTCATTCCTCCACCAGCCATCTCGCTAGAGCAGAGGAGCCAATCTTTCTTCGTGAGAAATCTGAGTGTTAATAATTTCTGGCAAGTGTTGTGCTGAAGCAGACAATTTTGTAACACCAGCCCGGCACGTTGAGGAGTTACACTGGGCAGCGCAAGGAAAACACTTCATTCATGTTTGAATTCCTCACCTCTTTGCAGCCTCCTGGGGCAGCAGTGCAAGCCAGGGCAGATCCATTTCACGGGGCTGTTTTCCCCTGGAAATGCCTCCAGCGATGGTCTAGTACGCGGCAGCAGCTGCTTATTTCTGTGAAAATACCCCCTGGGTTGTAGTCTGGATTTTTTTGTGGTTTGTTTGTTTTTTTCTTTCCCTTTTTTTGAAGTGAGTGCAAGTGGTAAAGAGAACCAACCTTAATTGTGCCTTATGATGGGGGTGTGTGGTCCCCTAATGTCATCAGGTGGATGTGAAGTATAGGCTAGGTATATTCAGCTGGGCATATTGAACATGTTTGCTAAATGTAAGCCTAGTCAGTAAATTTTTATAATTATATTTGAAATGAGACTGTCCCCCCTCACCCTCAGTATTTCTAACTATCATTTTTCTCCACAACATCTTTAAGTTGTTTGCAAATGATATTAGAAATTGGGTTGACTGGGGAAGAAAAAGTGAGTTATGGTAATAACCATTGTAATAACATTGACTATATTTTCAGTATTGTTTTACTTAAAAGTCAATTTGGGACAGGAAAAGCAAGGTGGACTAAAAATTCCAGCATTTCCTTGTGATATATTTCAGTTTAGAAAAAAATGGGTGCTTTAAGATTAAGTCTCATTTGAAATTACTAGCACTTGCCTGATGCCCAGCTGGATTTCTCGAGTAGGGCTGCTTGTGACACATTAGGATCTTTATTCCCTGGCAGACATGAGATGTGTGAGAAATCAGTATTTGTGCCATGAGAATATTATTAAATATATTGCTTGAATCTAGGAAGATCTTTTCTTGTTCTTTAGGGATGATATCTTCGAGATCTACCCGATTGATTAACCTTTTTAAGTGTAAGCTACTCTGGATTGAGCATGGATGTGTGGGGTCTGGGATAACAAACTACTGAATCCCAGTTAATCCACAGTATCTGCCCATGGGTAAATACAAGGTAATTCAAGGCTGCTTAATTTAGGGTTATGAAAATATTTGTAATCAGAAATATATTTTTTAATATCAATAGAGTTTTTCTAGGCCAGCTGGCTCCAAGGGTCTATGGAACTGTTTTAGATCTCCATTGCATTGCATAAGTAGGATATAGACACCCAATGAAGCGTCTTTTAGTCTTTATGTTCCCAGTGCAAGGGATATTTTTGCAATAGATATTATTGAAAATTGTTGAAAGTAGTAGAATAGTTCTATTTTAAAAATATAATATATGCCATGCAAGAAGAGATCAACATAATGCTGTTCAATGCTGTGTAAATATTTGTATATGAATAGAATAGTCCTTCTAAACAAATAACTCTGAGAAGGGTAGATATTCTTTGTGCAAAGATTGTACATCTAATAGTTTTCACCTACCATTTTAGCAATGCATTCACATTGTAATTTTATTTGCATGGCACTGTATTCGTACAAGGCAACAATGGCAGAGAAGGCAGTCAGCATTTCTCACTACATGAAAACAACAATTTAAATGCTTAAAAATACTTTGCTAGTGTCACTTTTCCTGTCTTCCCCTTCACTTTCTAATGCGTCGGTGATTGATATTATTGTCCAGATTGCAGAAGGACAGTCTCTGGCAATTCACGCTCCGCTAAGAGGTTCCTAATAAAGTTAGAAAAGCTGTAAAGTGAGATCAGATTTCACTAAGAAATAATATTCTTTCACAGCTAAATTATTTTTTTTTAATAATGAGGTGTCTAGATGCTCTGTACTATAAAATGGATGCCCTTCAGAAATCTAGAATGAAATAGCATTTGTGTTTAATGTGATACTTAATTTTTATTACCCTCTTTTTATTTAGAACAAAAATGAAAGTGACACATTGCTGTAATATTTCCAGATTACTGTGTTATTCTTATGAGGTGGTAGGGTGCTTTGTATTTCCCCTGACACTTCTGAATAATCATTGTTAATGACTTAAATTAGAAATAATTCTTTCTGAAAGGCTGTAGAAGTAAATCTGTGCATCAGAGGCATTGTTTGAGAGTGGTATCCAGCTTTCTGCACAAAGTTTCCCCATGTCCAAGCAGGATAATACAAATGATTGATGCCTGGGCTGACTTGTTCAGCTCTTAATTCTCCTTCTCCCTATAATTTCCTTTTGCTCTTACCTCATGTCATATAAGGTGGTAGCAAAACAGCTGTCCTAGGATCTATACGAGATATTTTGTCAGCATTTGGTGGTAGTCTTAACTGGGGTATGATTTGAATACCAATAGCTTTTCCTGCTGCTGCTGCTGAGTACAGGTAGGGATGGCTGCTCTGCAAACACTGAGCACTGCTTGAGAGAGGCACAGCGAAACCCAAATGCAAAATCCAGTTGCCAGGATGTTTCTCCTACTCTAAACCATGCTGATTTTTTTTTCCTTATTTTTTTTTTTTAATTGGTATTAAAGAACAACTGTTAATACTGAAAATCAGCTCTGTAATATAAGCTTTGAAACAATTCACATCCTGAAAATAAAGTGTGAGCCTAAGGTGGTTGGTATATCAAAGCCCAGTAGTGTCTGGGCGTGTGAGCTGCTGACTTCGGTGAGCGGCTGTGAAGCCGACCGGCAGAGCCAGAGGGACACGCACGGGGACGCGCAGCTCTCCATCGGCTGGTTGCAAATGAAGCGGGGTATTGTTTAGTTAGCGAGTCTCAGGATGCTGCTGCGGTATTTTTTCTCAAATCCTGCTGCCTGGCATAATAATGCATTTTATTTGAGGTATGGAAATAATTTACGTGAATATCCAAACAAATCAACCATTTGGAGAACATTTAAATGAGCACCATGAAGAAGAGTATCTGAATTGGGACACCACTTAAAGTTAGTAAGAAACGGACAAAGGGTCATTGAGCAGCTTAAGGATGGTGACACATGAAGATTTCAATAAATCCTTAAAATAATTGTTTTTTGTTTGGCTATTACTCAAAGACCTCACTTTTTGACCAGTGATGAGCTTGTTTTTAGTTACTGGAGCCAGCTATCAGTTTTGCATGCTCAGCAATTCACCAGTCTCTGAGGGACGGGAGCACGTACGTTGTGGTTGATTCTTCTCACGCAGCCTGAGTGGAGCAAACGGCTCCAGTACTGCTCTTTTGGGACTTTGAAATGAAATTTGCTTCGTTTCCTTACGAGAGTTAAATGTTGCCTTCAGATACAGAAGAGTGGCTTCTTGCTGAAGTTCCTGCTCCTGTGGTTCCCATCTAGTAGAAATCCTTATGGATTCCTTACCTGCAGTGGGGTGATGTAATTAACATGTGCTCAGATGTAGCCCTTGAGGGATTCTTAAAATGTTAAGCTAATTTGAATATAACTTTTAAGCCAATGATCAATAAAATTAAAATCCTGCTTTAGGAAATGCAGAGTGGCTATTTTTGTTAATTTTATTCCTATATTCCTGTAATCCAGTTGTGCATGAGTAAGCCTATCAGAATAAATCCCACAATGTTGATCTTCTGGAAGAGGGATGCTGTAAGTTGGCTGAGGGAAAATACTGAATTATTAAGTAGTTTTATAAATACATTGCATCTCAGAATAAAATAAATAGAATGGCAGACACAATTGCTACACTGAGGCTAAGACCTGAGATTTGCAGATGGAATAAAAAATAATTTTATGCAGAAGAATAGCATGAGTCTATGAATAGCTTCTGTTCTGTAAAACCGTTGCTGAAGTTGCCAGAATTGGTTTTCCTTTGTATGGGAATGCTTTGTAATCTTGCACTGACTTTTTTCACCAGAAAGAACGTAAATTTTATCTCAAGCATGAGGTTCATAAAAGCTTTCTAAATTGTAAAGGCAAACCCATGAAAGACACTTACAGTTTTGTATATTATTTTAAAGATGGGGCAAAATAATCTATAAAAGGCATGTGTAATAGGCTACAGATTATATTGGGGATGGAGGGTTTTGACCTGTCTGTGTAAGAAGATAGCTGGCTCTAATTAACTAAATCAAGCTTGTAATTGGCCATTAAGGCCTTGGATGTCTTTTAGTGCCTACTGGAATTGCCATTTTGTTGGTCATATATTCTGCGGTGCCTCGGGACCGTTGCTAGTTTGCTCGCATTAATGCATGATTTCCATTCTGCCTGTCCTTTAACCTTATTTAGAAATACCAAATTTTTAACAAGAGCACGTGGCAAGAGGATGTGGTGTTTGGAACTGCTCCTGGTTTTACTGGAAATGTCGGCTGCCTGGCAAAGGCACAGTTGTAAAAACTGCCAAGAGATTAACCAGAATTAATTTACTTGCAAGATTTGCGGTGAAGAAGAAATTTTTCTCCAGCTCGGAGTCAAGAACTGTTTTCAGGGTTATTTTCATTTTCCTTTTCTGCTTAGGACCTGCTGCCCTTCTGGGATCATCCAGGCATTTTCATCCAACTTCTTCCTTCCTTCTGCTAATGTCCGTTGTTTTCCTCATGGAACTCTTTCTGGTTCAGGCCTGGGTTCTTGGTACTAATTTGCAATTTTCCATTGGGAGCGTTGTGTACTTGGGAAACGGGGGAGCTGTAGCAGCTGTTCTGGGATGGCGCGGCTGAACGTTGTTGCTTTGCAGGGGCCAGGCTCGGCCTGCTGCGGTTTTGTATTCCTGCGATTACCCTTAACCGTGGAAGTGGCAGCTGACAGCTACGTTATTTTAAAAGCATGACTCTCTTCTGTCTCCTTGCCATGAGATGTTGCTATTCAGGGTACTTTATGTGCTGGTGTAATTATATCAAAGAGTTGAAATTTGATGGTAGGAATAGCATCTGTAAATTTTTATTTCTTTGATAATGGGAATCCTGGAAAGGCTTAACAGTGCAATGGTAATCACCATATACACTTAATAAAAGCAGTTGTATGCTAAGCGTCAACTGAATATTAAAATCATGTTATTAAATATGGATCTACACATGGCTGCTAACTCTGTTTTTGCTCCATTCATACAAACATGATACATCACTCAATTGTATTAAATTTAATTTATCAATTAATCTTCACTTAATCAAGACTGAAATTTTGGCAACCTCCTGTTCAGTGATTGCTGTAGACTCTTTGAAGCAGTCAAGCCAAATGCTTGTGATTTATTTATTTATTTATTTAACTTTTACTGCTTTTTGAGAGGATATGCTAAAGGGAAGCACCTTATGAGGTAAAAGCTGGAAAAAATCGTTTGAAGCGTGTATAGCTACAGTATTGCCCTGACCAGCTGATCTGGCCTTGAAAGGGTTGTGCTACCTTACAAATACGCAAGTATCTTTAGTTTCACTGTTTGAAACTTACTGTTCGTGGAGACTCTATGGCAAACAAGCCCATTCATACTGCTTAGAGAGTAAGTGCAGAGCTACAGAGGTGAAGAAAGCTTCATTAATCCCACCTCTGGTCCTTCAGCCTAATTGATTTTTGACAAAGCTGTTGGAAAACCACTGGCTTTTTCTCAATTGAATGTTCCTTTTTCTGAAGCGCTACGGAGAGCACTAAAAGTACAAGCTGCTTTTTCGTGAGAAACTAAGACTGAAACTCCACGGGATGAATTTAGTGAACATTAAAGAAACAGTCTTTTAAATTATGGAGAAAAAGCAATAAATCACTGTGCTTGCTACTCATTCTGAAATTCATCTCATTTAAAGACATTTTTCCGTGTTGACAGAATTAAAATATTAATTTGGTTTTCAATGAGTCTCAGCTGCACGTTATGTTTCTGCCTGAAGTTTTTATAGATTTTGTCACTTTAAAAAAGTGTATTATTGAGGACAGGGTTCAGAAATTAGTATCTGCTGCTGCTCATTTTGAGTATATCCCATTCGGATGTCGTACAGCTCAGGCAATCAAATCTGCTCTGGATGCACCACTACACCTGCAAGGTGGTCATGGAGCCAGGCTGGGAAAGGAGAGCAGCGTGAGGCCCAGAGTAGCAAAATTAACTCCACTAAAGTTAAAAGTTAAATATTTCCCTGTCTTAAATCTCAAAAAATAAGAGTACGTGCCAAAGTCATATTGCATTGTGATAATGTCTGGAAAGGAAGCAGGGTTATCCTTCTCAAAGACCTTGCCCTAGCAGTCCCTCAGGCAATACACTGGGTATATATTTCCTTGTAAACTGTACAATCACTACATTTCCAGCACAGTCAAAAAAAAAAAAAGTAACAAAGGAGCCTCTTTGGTACAGTTTTGCTGTGCAGAGCATGGGCAACCCTTTGGTCTTCTGTAGCCATGAGTAAACTCTTGCTTTGTAGAAATTGGGCATCTCTTCAACTGGTGCCACTTCTTCTAGTCTTCCCAATAATTAAATTATTCCTTAAACATTTCTTGTGATATCAATTGTTATAGAAGTCAGGTTCATCTCTGTGGCAGACAAATGCAGTGCCTCCACAAAGGAAATGCACCTGCAGCATGCAACAGAAATGATTGCAGAGTGATAGCTGGTTAATTGTCTTCAAGTTCTAGGCTTGCTCATGCTATTTTAATGGCCTGCAAGGCTTTTTATTCCAGCATGTATGGAAAATGAAATATGGCCAGTTGCATGTGACATAAGAGTTGTTGGTGATCTTGCACAGTCCATGGAAATGGGGGGAAAGAACAATGAAACTATTTTTAGCTTAAAAAGATACACTAACTGTAAAGATTTCAATCACCACCAGGCTGCTCTGCTTTGGAGGATTGAGTGTGGCCTGGGTGCATGCTCAGGGTCTGAAATACAGACTTGGCTTCTGTGTCCCTGGCGCTAATTCCATACATAAAGAGACCTTATTAATTATGCCTGTTCTGCAGAAGCACTTACTCTCCACTTATGTAATGAATTTTCTGTAAGCAAAAGTGTAGTACGGTAATTGTGATGCATGATGGGCGTGTTTAGATAACCCTCCTATTATTTTAGGAAGTGCAGTACTTCAAAGAAAACTTATCCCAAGGTGTCCCTTAAACTTTTCTTTTGTATTACCCTCTGGATTATTCTCCCATCTCTTTCCTTTGATATGTTAATTCAGTCATTTTCCCTATCAGGGCTCATTGCTCCTGGTTTTTTCTTTTTTTTTTTTTAGATGTAATTTAATTTTGTGGCGAGTTAATGCTTATCAGTCTTGTTTTACTATTTGAGAATTTCTGTGACCATTTTTCCTTTTTGAAATGAAAGTCTACATACTTTCCTGACTGACTTCTTTTGTGTTTATTAGTACCTTATATTACTATTTTTTAACAGTTCTTCCTTATTATTCTTTATTCTTCTAAAACCAGCAGCACTGATTTTACTTGGTTTTATTTAGGGCTGCTTGGGTCTTATAATGCTTTAGCATAATTAAGAAACGTATGTATCAGAGCTCCTGACCAGAAGATTTTGTCAGGCTCTCTTCTAGGCAAATACTTGTTAACTTTGAAACTTTAACCAAGGTTAATCAAATTTACCAGCAGTTCATGATATCTTTACTCTTGAGGGAAACAACTGCTTGTTGGAATTGAAGCATGGCTACAAATTTAAGGCCCTGGCATTAGGCGCTTCTGTCTCTTGGCCAAAAGCGTCGCCTGTCAGGGTTCACCAAAACTTATACAGCATATGAGATCTGGCTTGTTTTTTATCAGCTACACAGCAAATGAGAATGAATTCATTTACAACTTATTATTTAAGCCCTTTGAGCAGTAGCTTTAAATATCTGTCTACCATTGTCTCAAAAATTAGGTGTCCAGCTGTGCCACCCGCACACAGCCCAGATGATGCTGATTCTGCAGGGCTGGGGTTGCCTCATACTGAATTGTAAAAATCTAATTCTTTATCCCTTTCTTACTCAGCATAAAGCTGATAAAACAGTTTTGTTGTTTGTGCTTCAAATTTAGCAAAAGTCATATGGTTAGCAGGAGCTTAATTATATTTATTGTAGAGTTCAGCCAGCTCTTCCAGTTTTTTGCCTTTTTTTCCCCTCATGGTACTGCAGAAACATGCTGGTAGTACAGCTGAAAATATCACTGCTTGATTCCTTCCCAGCAGGCGGTGGTGCCCTTATAATTCTGATGGTGCCGATGCACTAATATAGTAGAGCTTCAGCGACCAAAGAAGAGGGGAGGAGGGAAAGCCCAGATTTAGAAGTTCATTGACATGTGGCCCTTCATGTCACTGCAATGATCTCGGTGAGATGCTGTTATTAGGAGACTCAGAGGGTTCGTGTAGTCACAGTGGTGACTGAAGTGTAACATAAAGGTAGTGGACTTTAAATCGGCTTTAGAGGACACCAGTACCAGTCTGTCCGGTCAGCATGGAGTCACCTCCCATGGTTCTCTGTGGGCCTCTTTCACGGTATTGGAGGGTTTGCCTTCCTCTTTATAATACGGATGTATTTAACAATATTTTTCAGCTTGTTAAAAGTGTACTGCGTCTTTGCCTCTGGGCACTTGAATAGCAATTAACAGTATCAGTATGTAATGAGGTATTCTATATAGGTTGGAAGAGAAAGTCCCTTCTTTTCCTCTTACATGTCTAGCAAACATCAAATGTAATTCAGACCTCTTGGGTTACTGGTTTTTTCCCCACCCTTGTGCTTCGTGTTGGTGTGAGTGAGTCTTGGTGTCTGGGGATTATCACTCACACTGATGGAATTGGTGTCTGTGGTCTGTCGGCGCTGAAATTCTCTGCTGAATATCTCTTTGTATGGCCGGTTCTGCACCAGAAGCCAAAGTTGGAGAAGTCGTGAACTTTGGGGTTATTGCGACCTTGCTGAACTACATCTTTTTGGTGGGCTGGAGCTAGCCAGCTGTGCGCAAAGGCACGGGAAGTTTGCACCTGAAGGTGGATTTCAAGTTTTAGCTCTGCTTGCTTTTTTTTTTTTTCTTCTTTCCCCCAACTCCTCTGTGAGCTACCCTGTGCTACTGTGCAGTTGCTCTGACAGGCAAGACAGAGATTTTGTAATTAGGAGCCTTCCATCATATGGTGTCCCTGCTGTGTTTCATCGCCAGCTGTCTTCTCGGGGCTGAGGAAGCTTTGCTTTTACCATGCTTCACACAGCATTAAACTGTGTAGAAAAGGCTAAATATTGTAGGCCAGATGCTGCTTTCCCTTTGCCTTTTATCAGCCTAGAGAGTAATTTCACTCCTGGGATGGCACTTTGCTCATGTTAACTGGTGCATGACTGCAGGAGGCTCCTGTTCCTCCTCAGTCCTCCTGGTCCTCTGGCACAGAGAGGACTGTCTGCAAAGGATTATTTCCATAGCGGGCTATTGCACAGGACCACCTTTTCTTTACAATTTTGGGGGTGTTTTTGTGGTTTTCCTTCCAGCTGCAGCTACAATGGCAGGCAGAACATGTGCCTGCCTGCCTTTCTTCCTTCCTTCT
>VZTL01051679.1:31026-49733 GCA_013400535.1 Scopus umbretta | reverse complement strand
GGGGGGGGCTGGACCCTTTTCAGTGTGGTCACACTGACAGACCCCGAGCAGATGTCCCCATTTTCTGAAAACATAGCAGTTACTAACTCTTGATCGCGCAGATTCACTTCCAGCTCTAGGGACATCCAAATTATGCTTCCAGGTTTCGTTCTCATACAGCTCTTAATTCAGGATCACGAGTTGGGGTTTTTTTTGTTGCTTTCTAAAAAAAGAGAAGAGAAAAACACACAAAAAGCAAATTTTATGAAGTTGCTGCGTTCTTCCACATCATGGTGAACTTGCTTCATTCCTTCATATGTAGTTTACGTTGATGTGCTGGTGCAGGGCAACATGATAACCCTGTCAAAGAGGAACCAAAGCTTCATCTATAATAAAATGTGTAGACAAAATTAGAATTTTATATTGATGGTATATACAGTATTTATAGAATCAGTGTAATTACATAGCTGTGGTATAAAAAAACTGGTATTGAATCAGTGTGTATAAAATTTAGGTATGTTTTAACTGTGTATACTTGTTTTTCTGATATTTTATTCTTGTAATTTCCTGAGCTATGCCAAAGAGAAGACCATTAAAGATACTACTGTTAGTTTCCTGTAACTTCAGATGGCCATACTTAAAATCTCCGCTATTGTGTGGCTATTAACAGAAAACCTGAAAGTAATTTAGATGCAGTCTCATAAGATAGGAGTCCTTATGTCATTCAGACTACACCTAGCGTTGCAGTGAGCTTAATGAACTCACTTTTGAAGGCAGAAAGTGGTGAACCTTGAAATTGATGTAATTTGCGTTTGAACTTTGGGGGTATGTTATTTGAGGAGTGTGTAACTAGACTTTGTCATAATGCTTGTGTATGAAGGGACAACTCAAGTTCCCTGTGCAACCTGAACTTAACAAAGTTAAGAAACCTGGTGGAGGTCACAGACGGGATCTGAAGTCCGAATGTGTGGAGTTTCTAGCTCCTATTGCAAAATTGGGATCAACGCCCCCCAGAAGTATTCCAAGATAGTGTGAGCTAGTTGGTTGAGAGCATTCCTCTCTTGCACTCAGATGTCTCTGCAAAGACACCCAGGTGTCCCCAGCTCCACGCTGCGGCACAGAGCTACCGAAGAAGGCACAGGGCCAGCATAGCTGTGGTACAGTTTAGGTTGGAAACCACTAATCCAGACTGTTAGACTGAGACATTAAATATTAAAATAAAATATTATTATAAATTGAAATATTATTAGCATTTAGTAAAATAGTTTAGATTCTAAAGTTAACAAGCTGGAAGAAATCTGAAGCTTTTTTTCCACCTTTTCAGACGAAATGTGTGTGCAGTACCAAATTTCAGCCAGATGTGAATTAAAACTGCAAAGCTACAAACGCTCGAGAAACAGAGTGCATAGTGGAAATGACAGCTCTAGCACAGGAATGCCAGGAGCTGCTGTAATAACTTAATATTTAAAATGCAATAAAATGAGAAATAAGCATCTTAAGATTTTCATGTTTCAGAAGGAGATTATGACTGAGACACATTCCTTCTGTAGACACATTCCTTGGAATTTTTACAGCTACAGCACTAGCAGGTCTTCACAAGAGTAAATCAGTTTTTAAAGAGGTAGTGTATTTGAAACCAGCAATCAACTTCTTCCCTTTTGTTGTATCTTTATTACAAACATCTGTAAACTTTGAAGTGCTGTCTACTGGACTAGAGTTCCCTGAAACAGATGTCTTGTTTGTGTCTAATGTGTCTTATGCCTTGCTTGGTTCTTCTCAGGTCAGGAACTCTTAAAATCATAAGGTAACAAAATTTTTATTTATTTATTTTACAGGTTACGGTGATGTTAATTGCAGGTACCATTTTCCAGAATGAAACAGTGGATCACTTCTTATGAGAAGTTAGAAATTTAGAACTGCTGCATAAAACACGTTAAGCATATAATGACAAAAACCCAAGCTGTTTGCTCGTACTTCTGATAGACCATAGCTCTTGCAAGAACACACATTATGGGTTTACTTTTCCAAAAATGTTTGTCAGCAGAGGTGTATCAGCAAGCCCTGCCGCCCATTCATGATGGTAGAAACATCTGTTATTTCAGTGAAAGACATTTTGCTTCTGTAGTTTTAACTGAGTTCTACTGCTGCTGCTTGATGGTATAATTATATCTATGGTACTTTTTTACCCTGTTTCTATTGGGAAAAACTAGTCTACCATTGCATGTATGCTCATCTGTTTCTTGCAGTCTTTATAACAAATAATAATCTTGAAGTGGTAAATATTTTCTCAACTACTTCACATTATTTTCCCTGGGAACTGCGTGGAGATATTTTAAACCAAGAAAGAAACTGGCTACGCAAAGAAAATACTGACAGTGGCCACACACGCAAACATTGTCAATTAAACCAAAGAAGTATTACCCTATGCTCCTTAAAGGTAGTGGGTTTGCTGAAGGGGCACTCCAGTGACTTAAAACAGGCGCTTGCAGAGGGAAGCTGAGCTTCTACGTGTTACGTTTTCTTCTGAGTGCACTATCACAGTTATATCCAGCCCTGAAAGTCTTGCCTCCATGTTGTGGTTTAACCTGGCAGGCAGCTAAACACCACGCAGCCGCTCACGCACTCTCCCCCTCCCCGGACAGAATTGGGAAAAAAAAACCCAAAATTCGTGGATTGAGATAAAGACAGTTTAATAGGACAGAAAAGGAAGGGAAAATAATAATAACAATATACAAAACAAATGATGCACAATGCAATTGCTCACCACCCGCTGACCGATGCCCAGCCCGTCCCCGAGCAGCGATTGCTGCCCCCCGGCCAACTCCCCCCAGTTTCTATACTGAGCGTGACACCATATGGTATGGAATAGCCCTTTGGGCAGTTGGGGTCAGCTGTCCTGGCTGTGCCCCCTCCCAGCTCCTTGTGCCCCTGGAAGAGCATGGGAAGCTGAAAAGTCCTTGACTAGTGTAAGCACTACTGAGCAACAACTAAACCATCAGTGTGTTACCAACATTATTCTTATACTAAATCCAAAACACAGCACTATGTCAGCTACTAGGAAGAAAATTAACTCTATCTCAGCTTGAAACCAGGGCACTCCATTATATTGGCAGTTGAAACTAAGTTTTTTCCCTAAAGCTTTTCAGTGCAAAAAACCCATTCTGAACTAAATCCTGGTTTAACTCTGATTCAGCTGGCTGCCTGGGATTGGGTGGCACGTGGCAGCACATGGAGGAGGAGGAGGAGGAGGAGGATGAAAGTTGAAGTTCATGTTGCTGTGCTGTAATAAGGGTGAAGTATCTGGATTTACAAGTTTGTTTAATGGTGATCCACGGACACTGTGTTACTACTTTGTGTAGTACGTGCTGTTTCTCAGGGTGGCTGGCATAGCTGAGAGAGGTATTGATGGCAAGCTCTTGTTTCAGATGTAATTGGTGTAGGCATTACTTGTCTGTTCTGAAAATATTTTCTGGCAGGATTTGTCTGTGTTTGATTTCTTTAAGTCATGGTTGTAAAAAAAAAACCAAAAAAACCCAGGATAAATCCAAGTAGCTGGAACAAGGTGCTGTTTTAGAGTTTGTATAATTATTTGTAGCACGGTGAGTTTGTCCATATTGATTTCAGAAATATGCTTAAAATATGTTTTAAATGAGAAGAAAATAGCAATACATCCTTCAAGTTAAAACCTCTTCAGTGCATGAAGTTTACATTTAATATCTTAATGTGCTATACGTTCATTAATTTAATACAAAAATACCATCTGTATAAAAAAGATCAGATAAAATAACTGCTGTTTTTGCCTCGCATTGAACAAAGTAGTTGCCAGATAGCATACAGCAGGAGGAGCAAATGCCTTCCCTCTCCTTCCCCCACCACTGGCGCCCGGGGAACAGTTTTCTCTTACACTCTCTCCTTCCCCGTGCCGTAAGGGGCAGGGTGGTTTTTCACTAAGG
Organism: Scopus umbretta; assembly: GCA_013400535.1. Taxonomy (NCBI): domain Eukaryota; kingdom Metazoa; phylum Chordata; class Aves; order Pelecaniformes; family Scopidae; genus Scopus; species Scopus umbretta. Next base: position 45,801 of record VZTL01051679.1, on the reverse strand, counting down.
GGCAACTGGTTGCACATTTCTGAGCTTTGCTGAACTCCATGATTGATTGTATTTTATTAAGTATGTTACCTGTTCTTCGTGGCATGGGGGGCCATGGCAACGCCCAAGAGGAGAGATGTGGCCCAAGCTACTTCATGCTGGAAGCTCACTTGAAATGGCCTGAAGGCTATGTGCTTTTTTCCCACATCTTGTTCTGAAACCTTCCTGATTTTCCTATCTCTTCTCCTTCATATCTGCTCTGATTTTTTACTTCCTTATTTTTTCCCCCATGAGCTTGTTTGGTTGCTTGGTTAGTCAGTGAGCTGTGTTGTTTTGCTCCTCACCCCACACTTGGGCTCCTCTTTTCCATCTCACTGGAGCCAACAGTGCTTTTGGCTTGGACTCAGCTGTGGCTGGACCGGACCGCTTAGTTCTGGTTCAGACCAGTGGCTTGAAAACTAGACATATTTCTGAAGCAATATGTGCTGGTTTAAAGGGGAGAGCAGGAGGAAGGCTTGGGGCACCTCTGAAGTTTTAGGGAGATGTGAGCAGCAGTGTCTTCCCTCCTCCAGCCTTCCTCTCCATCCCTACTTTCTTCCCAAGTTGGTAATCACCTTTTTGTTTGGTTTAGTCTCAGTGAAAACGTGAAATAACAGGACAGGCTCCATTCCTTTTCAGGAACCAAAAAAATCCCTCAAACTGCCTTTCAGTTCAGTGCCATGTTAGAAAACGTACTGACTTACGGGACCACAGATTTCCATATAGATCCTGTCTTGGGTGAAATAAGTGCCACCAGACAGAAAAGCCTGTGCTTAGGCGGTCCTGTGAGAGTTGTACATACTGGCTTCAGCAAGAGCAGGACTGGTTGCAGGATTAACTTTAAAGAAATTCCTCACTATAATCCACAGCAGCTGCTGATGTGTTTGGTGCATCTGCTTTTGCTGTTACTGCTGTTCTGCTCAGTCCTGGCCTTTCCTAATCCAAAGTCAGTATTGGTGTGGGTGGCAAGGTTGGAAAATACTGATTTAGGAAATGAAAGGTAGCTTACTTGCTATCTTGAGGAACCAGGACCTTGGCACTTTGCAGTGGAACCTATGTGTTTATGCTTTGTGCTTTCAAGTTGATGTGGGAGGAAGGATCAAATCCTCTTTAAATTTCAGATAATTATTAAGTAACTTATTCTAAGATTAAATTTGCATTCTTAAAGGAAAGCTATGAGCCTTGAAACTTTTCAATTAGTAATACTTTTTGGCTTCAAAATGCTTTTGGATTACCTGTGAGCACCTCTAAAGAGATAGTGTGGAAGTTGTGGCTAATTATGAGAACTACATATCAGCATTGTAATTGCCTAGCTTTGCCTTCCTCAAACAATAAAAAAACAAACCCAAACTTCTTGCATAAAGTCTATATCTGTGAAGTAGGTAAGATGAATCATTAAAGGAAAGTATTTATTAAGAGTGAATCGTAAATGATTGGCATGTATCTGAGAAGTTACGATTTCGGTATCCAATTCTAGAACTACTTTATTATTGCTTCCCTTTTTGCTTCAAAACCTGACCAGGAGCATAGAATGACTGGCATAAAATAAAATTCTGGGGTTTGTTTGTAAATAAAGGTGGGCGGTGTGCTAGAAAATGAAGATATCCAGTTGAGTTTTGCTTGCTTCCCAAATGACTGCAGTGCTGCAATAGATCCGAACAAAGCTGTCATACTTCCAGTATCTTTGAGGATACTGTTTTAAAGTGGCTTTCTTTTAGTTTCTAGCTTGTCACTTACTTGTAACTGCTTCTCAAGCTCGTCCCCCACAGTTTCAGAGCAGCTCAAACTGCTGCTTCTAGCTGCTTGGCAGACCTGGAGGCTACCCAAGGCTTGATATTTATCAAGCATTGCCCTATTATTCTGTCCTGCTATTTGATAATGTTAGGTATGAAGTACAGTTCCTGCTTATGTCAATAAAATTTTGGCAAAGGCCCCACCTACACCGGCAGCATAAGAAATGCAAACCACAGGGTCTGGTGCTAGAACAGACAAGTTTCTTCACTAACCCTAATTTGCAGGGGATTAGTTTTTGCAAGTGGAACAAGATTTTGTACACGGGTTCAAATCCTTTCTATTATATAGGAGCTCCCCATATTAGTGCAACAGACAAGATTTTCAAAGAAGTCTGTGCTCAGGGACAGGAGAGGATAAGAAAGGAAAATTGTCCCCCCACCCCCAGCCCCATTACTACCCTAAATCTTGGGGTAGAGTCCCATTCTAAGGCTTGAGCCAATCTTGAGCTAACAGTTCACTGCTGCCAAACCCAGGAGAAAACAGGTAGAGGAAAAAAGTGTATGGTTTTCTGTTAGGTTGGCATGTCAAATCAGCTCCCCGTGCAGATAGATGGGTAGTAAAGTGGGGTGGGGGTGCAGGAAAGGCTGGCTGGAGCAGGGGGAAGGTAGAGCGGTGTGTCCCCTTTTTGGTGGCAGGTCATGAGGATAGCTCAGCCTTAAACTATAGCTTCAGCCTGTGTTTGCAGCACTGATGTCTAATACCTGTGATCTTTTAAAAACCTGCATCCTATTTTGCATCTTCTGTCTCGTTCAATTGAAGGCGTGCGTGGTGTCAGAATGGCTTGAGTTACTGTGGTGTGGTACCTGGTTTTGTGCCCCATCTCAATCTCTTGTTCTTTAAGGTTTTTTTCCTTGCACTTGGAATGTCTGTAGGGCACGGTCGTATTAGTTAAACATGTACATTGATGGTTGCAGTATCAGTGAAAGTGAAGGTTTCATTGCTGACTTGCAGTGTATTTGCTATTTATTTACTTTTCCGGCTACCCAGTGGGATATGAGAGTGAACTTGTCCTGCTCTTATTTGAGCCTCAGTATGCTTACTGTGCACATTTGTGCAATAGCTGTGAAGAAAAAATTACTACAATAGTCTCATAAACCTGAGCAGCTGTAGGGGCTTTCTCCACAGTAAAATAAAAGGAGTCTATCCCAGCCGCCTTGTGAGTTTGCACTCCGTGGCTTGCTGCTACTGTGCCCTGGCAGCACGGGAGCACGGTCCTGCCTGAAAAGCATGCTGCTGTACAGTCTGGAGTGCAGTCGGTCCTCTCCCCAAAACCGTGCTGCTCAGTCTCAGCCCCCTCCTGCTTTCAGGGACTATTTCTTCCTGAAAAACGCCTCTCAAAGAGCTGCACAAGGTGCATGCAGGCAAGTGCTTTTAAATAACATGGCTCCTTTAATAGCTAGTCTTTAGAGCAGAGCGAGATGAGCTACGCTTCTTGATTTTCACAGAGCTGAATGTTTGCCCACTTCCTCTGTAGCATATACCCCTAAAGAAAAATGACAGTCTGCAATCACTTCGGCATAGCTAGATGCCATGTAAGTGTCATACAGTACCCACAGTTGGTTATTCATAGGTTATAAGGTGGCTGCTTTTTGTTATAACTGCACTGCTATTTGCTTATTGTTCCTTGAAAAGAATAATTGTATTGCTTGGCTTCAGGTACCACTTGTGTATTTCTATTATTTGCTACTCATAATTCTGCATGTTTGTAGTAACAGGTAGTTTCCTATTTCTATGAGAGATGATGAAGAAGTATTTTGAAAGAATGAGAAATGAAAGGCCTCGATCTTTATTCTAAACATTAAAAAAAAAAAAATGCTTTGCTCTCAATGTACGAGTCTGTCTGCTGTTGGCCCCTCAACCTTACTGATACAGTGATTTTAAAATCTCTTGGACAAAACCAGGCAATGACGGGCAAAACTGGACAGTGAACAAACAAATAGTTAATTGTTTAATTTTTTTTTTTTTTAATTAAACAAAAGGTTTTATGTTGAGTCATCCCTGCTTTCTCCTAGCAGTTCATTTCATGCAAGTCTGCAAGGGAGATGGAGAGAGGGCAAAATTCAGGGAAGAGACATCATCTCATTCTGTAGCCTGCCGGGGAGGAAAGGCTGGGCAGAAGGAATGCGTGCACTGCTGGCGCATTCGTTTATGGTAGTACAGCTTTGCTATTTATCAACCAAATGGATGTTTAAAAGAGAAGATGAATAGTGGAGAATGTCAGCTCAAACCTACCATGGCTGTTTGAAATAAGGCTTATCTGATAAACAGAATCTCTGAAAGGTCATTCTGCATTTTAGTTGTCTTGCTGCAAGCGCTTGCTAATTGATTTAAAACTTGTCTTGAGAGGTCAGGTTTGTTCCTTGGTTTTGTTAAGAGTGAGAGCTGTTAGATGTGACGTGAGGCCGTACAGCCTTTTCGGGCAGCAAATCCCTGCTAAAGGACCTCCTGTTACCAGTGTTGAGGAATATGCTCTTCATGTGTGCGCCTGCAGACCAGCGGGGAGGGACAGCACATTGCCTCTTGGCATCGCCGAGCCTGCACTGGTGGTTGTTCTGAAGCTTGCTTGAATTTTGAACGAGTGCATGAATGTCTCCATCTTGAAGTTCAGTTTGTTTCAAAACGGGCAATGCCCTAAGAAGCTTATTTTTTCAGATAATCACTTAGCTTCAACAATTGAATTAATTTTACTGATAGTAAAGGACAGAGTGTGCGATATGGCAGCAAACTAACTAGTTTTTATTTAGAGAACATATTCAAAATATTGAGCAAAGCACTGAAGTGTCCGATGTGGATTCCTCTTCTGCAAGGCACCAAGATACACTGTATCTTTGGTGAAATATTTGTATTTCATTGCCTTTGCTGGGATCCAGATAAAGCGTAAAGTTAAGAATATGCTGAACTGTTCTGCAGAATTAGATGGGAGAAAACACCAGCTTTAGTGCACCAAGAGGTACCTGTTTATTGACAAAGCAAAGATTACTATCAGCAGATAAAATTCTGCATTTTCCACAATACTTTTCATTTCCCAGTTTTAATATAAAATGCTTTCAAAAAGTGAACTTTTGATGTAATGTGATTCAGCTGAGGGGAGGAAACATTAAGAGACAAGAAAAAAGTGAAGAGATTTTTTAAATTTCTTTTTAACATTTTATTTTTCGTTTAGCTTGTTTGTACTTGACTATTGGCTTGTAGTGAATCATCCACTCGTTTCTCACAAGATGACTGAGCTGCAGTTGGGAGATGCTAAGTCTTACTCTTAATTGAGTGCAGGATGAACAAGGCAACTCAGTGTGTAAAAGTTAATTCTTAGTAAGGCAGGAGATACTTGTAAAGAGAGTAGATAATCCAGATAAATTGCAGGTTCAGAGTAGCTGCTGCCTTGTTTTTAGTATTTGCTGAGGGTAGATTAGGAAGCCAAGTTAAAGCAAACAAGTATGCTTTCATTTCTGGGGCTTCATTCCAGGCTAACACCGAGCGTGAAAACGCTGGTTGCCATTTCATGGGGTGCGGGTTGCTGGATCCATGAATTCTTAATAGGCCTTTTCACTGGCATACAGGAAGTTTTTGTCAGTCAGTATTTCAGAAATGCTCCCAAATCCCCTACTGGAAGCATTTCATAAGTGCCAGTGCCCCTTTAAATTTCTATGTGGGAATTTTACTGTGCTTTTTCCTAACCAAACCTGACGCAATGTGGGGAGAAATCTTCCAAATTCTCCATGCTAGTGTCTTACACTGCTGCAGGTGGTTTCACTGCTGGCTCTCAGCAGCTTCACAGAAACAGAGGTTGCTCTCCATTTTGAGGGGGATGCACTATGTCCTTAGAATGGCAGTGTGGAAGGGATCACTGGACATTGTGTCAGCCCAGATTTCTTTTTTTTTTTTTTTAAACTGGATCAGAAGCTTTCATAGCATCAAAGTGGCATAGACCATATTATGCAGAAGGCGGAAGACCTCATCTAGACAACCATTTCTTCAGTGCCTTTCCCCATCAGCAAAATCTCCTAACATTTTCCTGCCAGAGGTCAGGATCCCACCCAGGCAGTGTCTGTAGCCTCCTGAAGCCTCAAAAGGCTCTGAATATTCTCTGTGTTTGGCCTGTTGTCGGTACGACATTTTTGTGGGGACAATGTACGGCGCTAATACCTTGATGGGCCTATTTTTTATATTGTATGCAAAATACTGCCATATGGTTACTGCTGCTGTGGCCCCAAATGGCGGTGAAGAGTACAGATGTCAGGCCCCACTGATGCTCAGCGGTGCAGGTTTGTGAAGTTTATTTCGATAAGTAACCTTCATTATTTCACATATTCTGAAATTATTTTGTGCTTTAACCGTGACAACATTCATCTGAATTCGGTACTTTATGAAGTTAACTCTTCAAAATGTTCTGCCATGACATAAATCCACAGAGAGAAAAATGCCTGGCAGTGGATATCATCCTGCAGTGTTTGGTGAAGGCCTTTTTGTCACTACTGTGCAGGAGTAAAATGATATATTAGTACCCAGGCAAAGTAAACTAGTAATTTGGGGAACTCTAGTCTTGTTGCTTTTAACTGCCCTACTTGTGGCATGTTTAATAGTCAAAAAATTTTGTACTGTTTTATGGAGGTCTTATAGGTGCAGTGGCAGAAGGATAGGACTAAAAGATGGACTTATTTTTGGAAACCTAATTATAACAGCATCATTTTACTTTTCCGTTATTGTTGCCCAAGGTTTGTCATGTTTCTAGTGTTGCTATTAATGTCTTCTTAAATGTCAAATTCAAATTGCTGATGGTGATCATCTCATATCATAATGCTAAATATATACATGCTGTTGAGAATGTCTGATGTAAATGTTATTGCCAGACCCTCTACATATGCATATTAGAAGTCTTCTTATGCTGAAGAGCTGCTATCAAATATATACTTAACTATTTTCCTAAGTTATATGGTATATGGAACAAATTAAGACTTTTTTTTCAGGAGACCTCATACTGTTGTATTATTTTAAATTATCTGTGATAGGGAAGATCTTGCTTCTGAATAACTGTGATGCAAAATGCTGCTATGTAAGAAATTCCAAATGCATCCTTCCTGATGAACTGAAAGCTAATGTCATTTCCTTCTGAATGTTGCTCTGTGAGATTGAGGCACATGTGACTACCACCTAGCAACTAGCAGTCAAATGAAGATAAACTGCAAATGCCTCAGGGACATTCTTAGTAAAACTTTATAATATATATATATAAAAAAAAAAAGAAGTTGGCCCTTGTAGTCTGGCAAATTCAATACAGTTTCAATTATTAATGATAAATAGTTCTTCATTTTCTTTTTACTGAGTCATTTTGGAAATGAAAAGTCACTTTAAGACATAGGTTCTTATAGTGCTTAAATTAGCTGGCTGGTTAATTGTATGTGAATGACTACAGTGTGCAGCTTAAGTTGTGGTGTTCAGTTTACTACTTCTTGGAAGCAGAATGTGCGAAGTTTTCTTCTGATATATATTGACTTTCATGCGTTTAAGCTATTTGAAGTGTACAATATTTGTAATTTGGATTGAAACATCAATTACTTGCTGTTGGACCTATTCTTTAAACTCTTTTCTTTGTAAGAAATCACCTGTAGGTAAATAAGATTGCAAACATAACTGAAAAATGAGTTAGTATCTTGTTGCTACTAAAAGTGGTTGCAAATGACTGTGGAGATTACATGCCAAGGGAATAAGATTTTGCCTTTACAATGGTTTTGTGATGTTTCCAATGGCCTCTAATATCTGCCATTATGCTTTTTTCATGCTTCAAAAGCAAGGTCTTGAAATTTTAGAGTTATAAATATGTTTATTATATTCACCCGCATCTGCAAAAAAAAGTTGTGCCTGACTTCTGGCACATGAATACATAATTGTGGGATTTCAAAGTGCTTGTATCTTGTTAGAACAGCAAACCTTTGGATATCAAATATGCAATTTTGAAGAAATGAGGGATGCCATTTATTTTTATTAAGCTGGGATTTGAATGTTTGGAGGAAGCATTGGGGGAGGCATTTCTTTTGAAATGGAAGTAATATTCCTCATTTGTGATGATAAAAATATTATTTTTGGCATAGTTATATTCTTTATAAATAAACATAGGAATCTGTGCCTAAAAGAAATATGCTTATTTTCCATGTCTACTTATAACTTGGGTTTTTATTATTATTTTCATTTTCATGAGCGTTTCTGTGTAACAGCAAAATGAGAATTGAATATACTGCTCTCTGAATGTGCCATCATTGTTTTGTGATGGAAAGGTGAAAGTCTTGATTACAGATTACCGATGCATTGAAAACTCTTCATTCTATTATCAAGTCATAAAGAAAATCAGTGAGTGATGTTTTTCAAGCAAGGAACTGCAGAATAAAGTTCAAATTAACTATTTGAGCTGACCACAAAGACAAGGATAATAAAGCATGGGATTAAGCCATTACTTCTCTTTTCATTTGTTCAATGAACACCTTTCCATCTTTTATGCAGCTTTCTTGTCCTTTTTGTTATTCACATATTCCAAATACCAAGCCTTGTGAAAGTATGCTTTTATATCCTGAGAAGGTTGCACTTTCTATGGAAGATTAAGGGTTTGTTTGGTCAACTTAGATTTACAAAAGCCAACATACTTGTATGAATTTTAGTTCTAATGTACAGTAAATGTAGATGACACAACAGAAGTTTATGGTTTTAGACCTGTCTCATATCCTGACCGATGCAGGAGAAATTTTAATTCCCTTGTATATTTTTCAGTGTCTGACCTTGAAGCATTTTGTACTATTTCTCTAATTATGCTTATAAAGTGGCATTTGGGGAACCCTTAGGGAATATTGGGAAATCATTTTCGTAAAGATTGTTCTTCAGTACAGGATGTGTGAAGAATTAGGTCTTTTTTGGTGGGTTGTGTTTGATTACAAGGAAATTGTACCCTGCATTTAGTAAGGTAAGGCTAGCACGCTTTTCTTCATGCAGTAATAGAGGTCTTCTGCTATAAAATTAAATTAAGAATTCAGTAAAATGTAATCTAAGTCAGGCTTACAGTTTTAGTGCATTTTGTGTTCATGGTGAATATGATTATTCCTAAGTGTGTTTGGGATTAAGGATGGCTTTATGAATTCAGCATTATAATTGTTTAATTGATCCTCGTTTGGATGCCTTGTGTTTCAGTGTAAGCATGAAGATGTTTGTTTTGTTATGAGGAATTCTTGCCAGAAGTCAATACACTGGAGGAGGACAAGCTAGTATGGAGAAATTGGCAAATACAGAGAGGTGCAATTAGCAGAAAAGGGAAGAAAATTATTTAAAGTGATATATATAGCCAGTAATAGTAGAAATAGGGGGGGGGGAATTACAATATATGCTAGAAAAATACATAGATTTGAGAATAAAATAAGCATACCATTTCTCTGGAGAATGTTATCTAAGTCCTAGAATTTTTGTAAGAGTATGCTGCATACAGCACTGAGAAATAACACATATAGAAGCGAGGAGAGGGATAATTTAATAAGTCTTTTCTATCTCTAACTTACAGCTGTAGCCTGTAAGTGAGATTCAGTTGAACATGAAGCCTGCACCACAGATTTAAGTGCAGTATGTGCTTCACCACGTCCTGAACTGTGAATTGGGAGCAGCTGGGCACATGACGGCCCTCTTTTGTGTTGGGTAGATGAAATTAAGACATTGAATAACTTCCTTACATTAATTTCATATAAAAATTTTAGTGATGAGTGGGGAGGAGTTAACCTAATGGTAAAGAAGACAGCACATGCATGAAATGTATGAGAACCCTTGCACTGGAGCACATTGTGGATCACAGTTGAGTATAAGCATTATTTTCCTTTTAAATTTTTATTAAGTTGCATAGCGCCAATGCAGACCTTGTCAAGCCTGCATTTTGTGGTGGAAAAAATAGTCAAAGGCAGCTACCACGACAGCAGGTAGGATGCCAGGAGGGCCCTCTCTGTCTAGCTTGGATGGATCCGGAGGCATGAGTGTCCGAAAATCCAGTCTTTCATCTTACTGAGCTTTCCCTCCCTTGCCAAGATTACACCTATGACAGCCCCACAGAGATATTTGTTGCTGCTCTTGATATTGTTAATATTAAATATTAAAATTAAGTATAAAATATTAATATTTTAGTAGTCTCACAAGTCTCCACACATCATTAGAGCCTCTTTGTACTAAGAACTTTTCAACAGTATAGGGGCAGAGCCCCTGTCCTGAAGAGCTTGTAATATAAAACAAAGTATGTATGAAAAATGGGGAAGGGTGACTCAGTCACATGTCTGTATTTTATATTTTGATTTTCTTTTATGAGTAAAACACCAAATGTTCCTATTTTCTCTTCAGCCTAACTGTTGGTTGGCTGGTGTGGAAGGAGAAACTGCAAATAGATGTGGGTTTGGGTTTGCTTGTCCTTCCTGCATACTTTTGCACATTTCTGTAGTTCATAAAAGCTTGTAGTTTCTCTTCTCAATTAAAAAAAAAAATAATTTCAAATGCAATATTCAAAAAGATTAAAGAGAATGAAATGTATAGGTCACATTCCTGGCTGCTCCTGTCTTATATTTTACCATCTAGATAGTATCGCAATGCTAGAAAAACACCTTTTATAGCTAAATTTTATGGTCTTAAGTCAAACTGACGACAGGTCAAATTGATTCCAGGTCTGGGATCCAGATTTACTGTAATTGTTTGAATAACAGATGCTGATTCAAATTACTGCATTTAACAATTAGAAATAAAACGCCATTGTTTGGTGGTCAGGTGTTAATTTGGGTGACTTAAGAGTGTAGACTAAAGTGTTCCAAGGGGAGCCTCTGCTGTGCCACGTGTGACTGCACTGCACAGGGAAGGCAGTGGGGGAAAAAGGCACAAGTAGAAGGACCTTGCAACAGGATGGTCTGCAAACTGGCTTGCTTTGGTGATCAGGGGCTTTGGAGAGCCCCATCCAGGAGGATGCTCTGCCCATGAGGGCAGACGGGCAGAAGTTGGGCTGTGGTTGCTTGCAGTCGCAGTGATCAGGAAGAAAATCTGTTGTGTAGGTGAGATTACCTGAGGCCAGCCAATTTTTTTCTGTTTTCTTTATAGTATTGACTGAGCAGAATTGGCTCGGGGAAAACCAATTCTTTAATTTCTAACAACTTGTGAGGATTATTACAGTCCCTGATATGCAAGGCCCAGCAATGCATTTTGATGACTGAGGATCTCCCTCACAGAAGAACTGCACAGTTCATTCAGACAAAAATATGCACACAATAGACATATATACACCAACCCCAGTAAGAAATACCATAGACTGATAGGACGTGGGTCTTGAAAGGGCAGCAGAGAAGCAGCAGAGGCTTTGGCTTTCATTAGGACTTCTCCTACTACTGACCTGACTGTGCAGAGATGGGGGAACCTTCTGCGTGGGTGTCTGGCACAGCTGCTGCTTGGAGGCAGGTAGATGATGCACTTCTGTGTTTTAGCCTTCTTAATTTGACTTTGGTGTCTAGTCCAGATATGCTTGTGTCTACTTCTGTGTGCGTGTGGCTTTGAAGGTTTGGTCCTTCTGTGTCTCCTTCCTTGGGATTCCTTGCTTACAGAATTCCCCCCTCCCCATTATAAAGTGAAGTGAATCAATCTGCTCCATAAAATTAACAATAATACATCTTGTTTCCTTTTGTGTTGTATGACAGTATCAGAAGTTCCTGACCAGTCTCCCTGGCCTGCTGGCAGGCATGTCTGTTTTGTATGGCACTCCACCTCTTTGCTTTTGGTCAGAAAGGGACCCAATCCATCCGTGCTTTTGGCTTTTCTGCATGCTGTTTAGTGTTCTGTGGGGTTTTTTAATTCATTTTCTCCCACTAGCCTTAACCTGTCGTATCAGTGCTGTAAGAGTTCATAATTTCTTGAAGTGTTTCTGCTTTCTGTGAAGCCTAAATATGAAAAAGTGGTATTTTAAATATCATGTCTTACTCTAGCTACTATGTATTTCCCACATATTAGTATTTCTGCTGTTGTCTCTGCTTTTGAACTGTTTGAGGTTTTTCTAATGATCTAACCTTTTTTTAAGATTAAAACAGTCATCTGGTCCTATATATAGCAACTACATAGCAACATCGCTTTTTACATGAAATTTATGTCTGCATTTCTTATTCTGTGGTCATAAATAAAGTCTCTTACTTCATGAAAACACTAGTTAGTGTTTAAGTGCTTTGTTTATTTGGGGCTTCTAACCATTACACTCTTTCTTATGTGTTTGCTTATGATTGATTGCATGAGAACATGGTATTTTTATGATGTCTTGCATTGACTTAAGTATGTACATTACTGCAAAGCTTATAGTTTTGTGGTTGCTTTTTTTTACTGCCACAGTCCTTGAAATAAATCAATGGGAATAAGGTTTAAATCTGTGTGATGACAAATAGGACTGTGATGTTTTCAAACTGATGTCTTCGCAAAGCAAAACAGGCATGGCTACGCTGTCCAGCAAAGCAGTGTGCTAGCCACGCTTGGTTCATCATGGTGTCACTCTTCTTCCACCCTTTACTTCAGTTTCCATGACTGATCATCATCATTTTATAATCATTTTCAAGAATGTGCAGGGTCTAACTTCTCTGGTTCTTTTGATTAGTCCTATTACTACAATGTTATACAATTCCATGGTGTCCTTCATGTGTTTCCAGCTCGTTCTTCTCATCTCTGCACAAGCTAGCATTCCTGAACTCTACAAAGTACAGCAGAGCTCACTGGAAGCCCATCACTCTTTTGTAGCTGTTGAGATGCAAGGTATTGATTCCCCCAAACATTATTTACATCTTGTGTTGCTACCCCTTGCGCTTTCTCTGTGGTGGAGTCTTCCTCCGCCCCCTTCCACACTCCTGGCAATACGTGAACTTTGTGTTTGTGTGTTTGCTAAATATCTGGAACAGGGAGCTATAAAACAATTCAAGTGAACTTTGTGCTCTTGACATTCACTCAGTCACTAGTGCCCTAAGGGATATCTGCTTGGAGCTTTTGTTTCCCCTTTCAGAGTTAATCACACACATAAAGACTATTTTGTCTCGAGACCTAGGACGACTGAAAAGCAACAAAGGATCAGCACAAATCACTAAACTTCTTATGGCATATAAGACTTGGTCATCTCATTAAGTATTTATGTATGCTCTCATCTGTTTCCTGCAGCTGTCATATTTCTCAGAGGGGACACAGTACCTTATCACCACATCCACTTGCCTTTATGCCGCTTTGTGAAGCTGCAATGGGAAGCTCAATCTTTTTTTAGCCAGACACAGTAGACCTGCTTTTCCTTTAAGCATTTTGCAGTCTTGCAGAAAAATATTCTGGGTGTGAGCTGTTTAGATTCTGTTTGCCTAAGTATGAGCTGGCTTTCATCATTCATTATTCTTTGCACTATCTGAATTCTGGAGGTTTTGTTTCTGGTGTTTTGGTTTGTGGTTTTTTTGGTTAACTTTTTTTTGGTTGGGGTTGGGGTTTTGTTGTTGTTAGCCTTCTAGTCTGAGTTATTAATATTGTTTAAGCGTTAACATAGTGAGGCATTTCCCCTTTGTGGTCTAATTCTTTTCTGAATAAAGGATTTCAATTGTGGGAGATTGATATCTGGTTTTGTGCATCTACTACTTGCAGGTTCCTGTACTCTTCGCATTGTTCTTAGTGTTGAGCGTCTTTGCAGCCTAGATTGTGTTGGCATGGAATGTGTTGCTCTTCTGCCATCTGGGTCACTATGTATCAAAAAAGCACTAAGCTTCAGTATATCCCAGCATACTTTCTGACCCAAATGGAGAAGTGAAAGTACAGGTCTTGGACCTTTACTGCAAAAAGGAGCTAAATTTGTCTTCCAGCAACATCTATATGTACTGAAGATTTTTTTTTTTTTGACCTGTCCCCACAAGGTAAAATATGAATATTATGTTGTCTGTATTCTTTAGCTTTTGATGGGCAGTGCAAAGCTGTGCTCTGTTTCTCCTGTGTTACTGTGTATTGGATCTTCTGGCTTTTCCATTTCCTAAGTTATTCTTATATATATTTGTGGTCTTTTCTAGCTTTTTTAGAAAGCATATAAAACATGTTAGAGGACATGTATGCAGGGCTCAGTATACAACCACCGCTTCTTATGATGCAGGCTCAAAATTAGTGAAGTTTTCTCATGCTTCCGTATCTTTGAATTTTGCCAGGAGGATTGCTGGCTGCTCACTCCTGTATGTTGATGTGAATGTTTGTCTCTCAGTAACATTCTGTCCCAGGACTGGAATTCATTCCCTGCTACAGGTCTTCCCAGCATTCTGACTTTTTATCCTGTATGTTTGAAATACCGTATTTCACTTGCTGATGTTCTACTCAGTATTGCTATTGAACCTTTCTATTAAGTGACAAGCACAAAATTTTGATCGTATTTTTATCTGCCATCTTTGTGCTCAAGTTTGGCCCAAATCTGACTATTTCGGTACTCAAAAAAGACATTTACATATGTGTGATCCTTTGACATCTTTTTTTTTTTTTTTTACTTTCTATTTGAATAAATCTATTTTATTCTGATGACTTATACTCTTCTTTGTGTGGAAAATTCAGTGAATAGCTTGTCTCAGAAATTCACACTAACATGCAAGTAGATGAGATGATTTTTCTGAGTAAGCCAAAATATGTTGCATAGAAGAAAATCCTTGTCAGAGAAACCTGCAGAGAAAGTTGTGTATCTGAAATTGTGAAAGACAGTTTCAGTTGTCAGCTATTTTGACAAAAAAGAAAGTTGAGGCCAGAAAATAAAACAAACATCAACAATTGTTATCAGAAATATTTGGGGGTGACTCCACTTTTTTTCTCCCTTCTCATGGGTCATAGAATCATAGAATTATGGAATTGTTAAGGTTGGAAAAGACCTCTGAGATCATCTAGTCCAACCATCAACCCCCCCCCCCCCCCCCCCCCCCCCGCAAAAAAAAAAAAAAAAAAAAAAAT
>VZTL01051679.1:0-30893 GCA_013400535.1 Scopus umbretta | reverse complement strand
ACCATAAATGTTGACAGTGGCCATAATACAGAAATTTTACTGGAGTTTTACCAGAACCTTTACCGATGATGACAATTCATTTCCAGAGGTGTTGTCTAGATCCATTGTAGCACTTGAGTCATTAAATTCTCTAATCTGGCGGTACGTGGGTGAAGTTAAATTAATAGGACTTTAAACTGCGCTTAAACTTAGGGCTAGGAGTGAATTAGGTCCTGTGTTCTGGGCACAGCAGACTTGAATGGCTCCTTTGAAAGAATCCTACCCTAGAGGGCTGAGCACTTCATGCTCATTAAAAGTAAGAATCATAACTTGACCTTTGGCGATAGATTCTGTTGCGTTTGACTGTGCTCTAGATGCAGCAAATAAATGCAGTGCTTTAGATGCTGGTGCGATTCATACGGAATAACGAACAAAAAACTCGTCTCCTTCTATGTAAAGACATTTTCGCTCCCACTGTTGCTCCTACTGTGCTGCACTGGTGTAGAAAAGTGGCATTAGCAGGGTCAGCGAGACCTTAGGGACCGTTGTTAGCTTAGCTAGCGCGACTGAAACCTGCTTTGAACAAGGTGAGAGGACCGCGGTCTGGAAACCTCACGTAGCTGCCCCTTTCTCAGCGACGCAGTCGCTGGTGGGAAATGTCACCGACATGACTTGGTGCATCGGCAGCCTTTGCGGTCCTGGATGGCTGCGGGCAGCTCTAATTATTTGTTAAAGTCTGCTGCTAGCACAGCAGGTAGTGTCCCATAACAGTGCCGCTCAACTTCACAATTTGCTTCCTGCTCAAAGGTGAGAGAAGGGTTATTGAACAAGAGCTGTACGATTATCGGAGGTGTTGAGAGGTGCTGCTGCCTAGGGGGGGCAACACTTTGTTGTGGAAAGTTGGTTTTATTTGAAAGCGCATTCTAGCGACCATTTCCGTATTAGCGTCACAAAATACTTAAATCCGTATCTGCTTCTCGGGTGGGAAATGGCTATAAAGTAATCTCAAGATATTTACCAAACCTTTGTAGCTTTTTCCCCTTCTCTCTTTGTCCTCTTTTCATCTTCCAAATTGCGTTTTCTGGGAAATAAATAATAATGGGCCTGGTTTGTCAAAACTCCCTAGCCGCTGCAGTATTACAGCCCAAAGAGAGTGTGGGAGTTTTCTAGCAATACATGGAATTTCTGGTCTGATAATTCTAGGCAACAAAAGTATGATTTCAGTTGCTCAAATCCCAGCTGCCATATTTTCAGGTAATTACTGGAAAAAAATTATCTTACTGTGTGGGAAATGGTGACTGAATGTACCCTAATTTTCAAGTACAAGTAAGTTTAGAAGATGCCTCATATAATATGGATATTTGTTGCTCTTATACAGTGGTTAGATAAGTTATATAATAGTCTTCGAGCTGTTAGTTCATCTCCCTGATCAATTTGTGATAGAATTTGGGAGCTTTTATTCTGTTGGAATGTATCATTGAGTTTTCACAGTTATATCTTTATTTTATTCCCTTCCCCTTACTTTCCCCTTTTTTTCCCCCCCTCTTTCTATTCTGTGTATACCATCTTTATAAAAACAGAATTGACGGTATTTTGCATTGTCTCTAGACCACGCTGTGCATCATACCGTGAACACAGTAACAAAAAGTCATATGGTATTTTTAGGGAAGCGTTGCATTAAAAATTACTGCAGACATTAAATAGGAACATTGTCATGTACCTCTGATCTTGACAGATACTTGGTCATGATTTAGCCTGTCTGTAAAGATTTTTTATCTCATATTTAAGAAATAAAATATGGAATTGTCACATCGTAGTCAGTGCGTGTAAAATTGGTTTGTGTGTTTTTAACACTGTTAAGACTTGTTAACATCAGCTTTGGTGCTTACCTGTTTGTAAATATCTAATTTTTATGAGGATTAGCTATATAATAATTCTTGCCAAAAGGGAAAAATAAAAAAAGATTAATTCTGGTTTGGGGGGTGGGACAGGATTCAGATCTAGGGTGCTTTCCTGGTTCTTTTGCCAGGTGACGTCTGACTTCAGGTATACCGTCCGGCCTCCCGAAGGCGTAGGCAGGCAGCCACAAACCTTAGTGTCTCTCCTGTCGCTGGCAGCGTTCTCCGTAGGTGGTGGCAGGGCCGTGCTCTGCCTTATTGTCGCTCTCAGGTCGACAGATTTTGCATTTAGCGCTAAGTGCCACAGCTTCTATTAGGAGGAAAAGGATTTCTTTTAATAATTAAAAAGGGTCATATTTTCTCTCCCGGTGCGGGTTTGAATGAGCAGGGAATTGTGCTGAACTCTGTGTCGCTGGCGAGTGAGGGGGGCAGTCAGACAAGCCCCGCTGGCGGGGGCTGAGCCACGTAAGGGGGTTCTGCTGCCAGCTGCTTGTCCCAGCCTTCCAGCCACGCGTGCCAGCTAACTGCCCAGGTGGCTGCTCCCTAACCCGGTCTGTCCAGACAGTCCCCATTCCCTTAGGCGTTTCCGATAACAAAGCCTTAAAGCCTGTCATTTTGACGTCAGGGGGTTAGGAAAGGAGTGGGTGGTTGTGGTGCTGAGGGGTGATGTTCCCCGCGGTGATGAGCAGCTGGGAGCAATAACCTCTTCGCCCCGCTCAGTTGTACGCAGGGCAGCACATCTGACGATGGCCGTAGGCAGTCAGAGCCTGCTTAGGACTCGAGAGCCTCGAGGGATTTTGGCCAGTCTCATCTGTGGGTAGCGAATGGCCTGGAGATGCAATATACTCGGTAAGAGTAAGATAAGATGATGCTAAGATACTCAGCAGCAGAATTCAAGACACTCTTACAGCTTTGCTAGTGAAAACTTGGATCTCTGTGAGTTCTCAGACACATAAGGTGGGGTTTTTTGGATACCGTTCCTGCACTGGGGCACAGAAATTCCCCATGTAAGTATATATGAGTTTTTATAGCTCTCACCTGAGACCCAGTCCTACCAGGTGTATAGGCAGGTGTCTTTGTGATTTAACTGCGTACTTGAGGTGTTGTATACTTGTAAGTAGACTAAGCCATGGCTCATCTTCCCCTTCGTTACAATTATTGCATGCTCATCAGGCAACAGAAATAATCTGCATAAATATTCTGAATAGAACGAAAGAAAAAAACAACTTCAAGGAGGAATATTCCCATTCCAAATCAGGGCTAAACAGAAGTCCTCAAATTTTTTTTGTACTACCAATCTTGAAAACCACAACAATTTCACTGTAATTCATTGGAAACATTTCCCAAAGATAATTTTGAAATGCTTTGTTTAGATTTAAACTATATAAAATAACTTTTGATGCTGGTTAGATTACATTTGGAATCAATATATATTTTAAACAGGCAAATAGGAATATTTCTGAAGTATTTCAAACTGATCACAGAGGACGTGCTTTGGAGTGCACATCTTTGCAGTGTCTCCGGAAAGCTTTACAAGTGAAGTGTCTCCTCCAAAATTAAGGAGCCTTTGAGTATAGCATTCAGGACTTTTAAATCCTGTTTGGAAAGAGAGGTTTGATGCAAACACTGGGATAGGAGTATTACAATGCCACAAACGTTTTTTCAGTGTAACAGCATTTCAAAATACACGCTGTCTATAGCTACAGATTTACAAAATATTGTTCAGAATAGGTGGTGTTGGGTTGATTGGCACAGAAATGGATGTGTACTCTGAAAAAAGAAAAAAAAAGCAAAACCAAGCATATTTAATGTCTTTGCATAGCTGAACCTTGATAATTGGGTTTTCTTCCTCCCTCCCTCTACTTTGCCCCCCCCCCCTTTTTACTCTGATATCTAAGTGCTCTAAATGCAGTGGCATAAAATTATAGTAAATGGAGCTAAAGTAAAATGCCTGTTCTTAAAGCATGTGACATAGTTTTAGCATCACTTCTCTCATCTTTCCTTTGGACTTTTTCGAAGCAAAAAGCAATCCCCTCTTACCTGGCTGTTGCAGATTGCTTTTAACAAGGTGGTGTTCTGTGAAAGGTGTACACTTGCATGTTTCCTTCAGAAACCACGGCTAAATGCTGAGGTGGAGACAAGGGTTCTGATCCCTTCATTTCATATACTTGTCAGAGCGTCTCCCTTTGTAACTTAAGTCTGTGCTTAGAGAGGTCACACTAGACTAAGTTTCAAAGGTTGAAGCAAAATTTCTGTTAGCGTGTGTTTGCGTCCATGTAGGGATTATTGGTGATGGGTTTTTTTGACTTATAAATGGAAGGATAACATTGCATAATTTCCTTTGTGTACCAAAACATGCACGTTTAAAAACAAAAGCATTTTCCATACTTTCGGCTATAACGCATAAATTCTGTTTTACTGAAGGAGGAAGAGTGGGAAAAGAGGAAAAGGTATTTCTTTTTACCAAAGCTACTCTCCTCTCTGAAGAGAGGGTACTACTGCAATTTCATCTTCAAGCTTTTAGCACGCCCGTCAGCGTTTGTTACGATCTAGCGAGGCTGCACAAACAGTAGCCTTAGTGTAGCCGATATTGGCATTGTCTGCCAGGGTTACGGTATGGCTGCAGGCCGCTGCCATGTTGTGGCTCCGGGGAACGGTCCGCAGCATCGCATAGCATGAGCGTAGCAGCATCAGCCTGAGTTGCCGTGCACCTGAGCGGCCGAGCGGAGCCGCGGGAACCGGCGTCGGACTGAGTCGGGGCTGAAGCTGTCAGATTGACTGACTTTTTTTTTTTTTTTTTTTTTTCCCTGCCCCCCCCCTTGCACAGTACTGTTCAATATTGAAAATAACGATTTACAGGTAGGTAAATGTAAAGTATGTTATTTTCTGAAACCATAGGCTGCATGCTTTGTTTTAATACCCGGCTTTTTTGTCAACCGCGTTAAAGAGGAAGTTGGTTTTCAGTTTGACGAGGCACATCTCTGCCTGTTCCGCTCAAGGCTGTAGGCAGAGCTGACTGAGCCCGGGTAACTTCGCTAACCTGAACTTTTGCTTTCCGTTTTGATAACTTCTCCATACAGATCTTAGAATTTGTGTTGGTAGAAGTTAGTGTGTTAACTCTGTTGCATCATAAAGGGGAAAAAAAAAGGAAGCAGGTCTGTCTGGACCTGTGTCTGTGCCGCTCTAATTGCATGGAGCCCCTGGCTATATGCTTATAGCTTATTGCTTCTGGGATTTTAATGACAATGAAATGGTTCTGTCTAATAGTACTTTTCTCATACATGTAAGTTTTCTGAATTTAAAAAAAAAGTATTTTTCAGACTATAGGCTGTACTTACTCGCCAGCAAAAGTAAAGCAAGCAGTGAGCTTCACAGCAAAGCCACTCCTATCGGAATGAAGGGTTACAGACCAAGAGTACTGATCTAAACCGGGAATAATTGCTACTGCTTTCTAAATACAGAATCCTTAAAATTCACTATACCTGCTCACAAAGGCAGTGATTGAGAATTTTCCATGGTGCTGTAAATGGTTTGCTAGTCCTCCCGAATCCAGATCTTTGGCAAATGACTTGAGGAAGTAAGTGGAACGTTCATAGTGCCCAGCTTTAAAACAGGCAGGGGTGCTGGGCTTGCAGAAAGGGGGGGGGCAGAGGGTTTTTCTTTCGTATTGCTTTTTTTTTTTAAATGCATTGACAGGAAGAAAATATAGCCAGCACATCTGCAAATGGCTACAGCCTTGTGTAACCCACTGCATTAAATGGAGTTCCCTACAGGCACACAGATCTGCCCACAAAGAGGAAAATGTGGGATTGAGCCACAGTTAGAAGTCTTTAGAATATTAGTTATATTAATGAAAATAAACATAGAAAAAAAATTAAAATTATGCTGTTAAAATTATTATTTTTTTCTTTTTCATGTTTGTTCACTCTATTTTTTTTTCATTTTCTTTGTGCTTCACACCCGGATCCCCCAGGATTCTTTTTTCCTTAAGTTAGAAAAAACTGTCATCTGGTCTAGTGAACAAATCTCCAATTGACTGGTTAGAAGAAGATAATCTGTGTGAGCACAAACGAGATCTTTGAGCATGTAAGCTAAAGTGAAGCAGGTAGGCTTACGTATGAAAACAGAAATCAAACTCATGATTTCTGAGAGCAATATAGTTTTACACTGATTATCCAATATTTTTATCCTGATTACCGTGTTAAGAAATTTTGTTAAAAGTTCAACTGCATACTGGAATATGGAATGTGCTTATATATCAAATGGGATCTCAAGTCTGTCTGCAGAACAGAGGAAGAATTGTTTGGCAACTGAGGCAGTACTGCTTTTGAGGCTTTTTCTTTCCAATCTTTGTCCTAGTTTTATGCCTGACTTTCATCATTTGGAAAGATTTTTTGTTTTTTTCAGCTGGACTTTTTTTAATAATAATTTGTTAAAACTTTGAAGAACTTCTGTTGGCTTCTGTTAAATGGACTGTAAATGTCTAAAACATGAAGTATTTTCAGACTACACTCTACAATGGTCAATCCAAACCAATGAGGCCTCAAAAGTAAACTGTTGTGTTCAGGCTTGCTGGACTAAGGGACATGAATGAGCAGAAGCAGGCAGGCTTCCTAGCCTGATGAAAAAAAAGAAAGTAATTAGGTTTTTTCAAGCTTTGCCTTCTTGTCTGGTCATATGGTAAACCAAGCTTGCTAAAAGACTTGTTCATCCTTTTCTTTCTGAAGTGGATAGGTATCTGGCAAATAAGTGTGTGCTTTAAAAAAAACAACACTCCATTGATATTAACAGAGTCAAAAAAATCAATGGCTAATCTTGTCAAATGTACCAACTTCCAGAAGCATAATTAAAATTCAGAAATAGCAACAAGCATGCTGCTTAAGTACAATACTGTTTAAATTTGTTTTCTTTTAGTATTTTTAATTGATATCTATATCTCCTTTAGCATTTTCCCCATTTGACGGTATGGTCTAGTAGTGTAGGAAAGTGCAGAGCCAGACTCAGATTTTTTTTTTTTTTGTGAGCACAGCCCCAGTATAATATTTTGTAGCTTATAAAATATCTTTTCTGCCCAACACATCACAAACATGTATTTTTCAAACAGGTTTGCCTTTCAAACTTGTATTTGAATTTAAATCTAGTAAGATGGAATGTCTTTAAAAGAGCAGGAATGGCTTATTTTATCCATATCTGATTGTGAAGGGGAGGAAGAAAAGCTTATTATCTAATCAGACGTATTTTTAGCAGGCTTCCATAATTGGCATGAGACCTTCAATCTAAGTACTTGTTTTAGAATGGAGATGAGCTGATCCTTTCATGTTTGCTGGTTAGCTGGAACACAATTTCAGTTCACACAGAACTTTATGATACCCTCTCATTTAGGGGCTAGTGCCTAAACAAGGTCCAAGTCTCTGATATTATCAGTTCTTATAAGAAATTACTTGCTTATTTAATGTAATAATTGCAGTAAATGAAATAATTCCATTATTCTGGGTTGTTGGGGTTTTTTTTTTAGTTAATTTTATTAATTTGTCTGTTTTATTGTAGGATTGTTACTTTAATTTAACTAGTTTCATTTACAAATCTTGGAACATGTATGTTTTGATGCTTCTTTTCCAGATGCTGTGACTCTGAGTGGATCCAAATAATGTGTTTAATTAACCCACAAAGAATTTGGTGTAGAGGTACCCAAGTGACTGCCCAAATCAAAAGTAATGTATCCATGTGAGCTCACTACAGTGCCTAAGACAATCAGAAGCAAGGCTTAATAGCCTGCACTCAGTACTGCAGTGAGGTAGTTAAACTGATCCCAAGATGCAAGCTCCTGTTTTGCACATTTGACATTGTGTCGAATTATAGAAGTATGCTAGCTCCCTCAAATAGGTTTTCTTTTGTTTGTGCTGCAGTCCTCTGTACTGTAGAAATGATCAGAGATAGTTCAGACAACT
This sequence comes from Scopus umbretta, assembly GCA_013400535.1. Taxonomy (NCBI): domain Eukaryota; kingdom Metazoa; phylum Chordata; class Aves; order Pelecaniformes; family Scopidae; genus Scopus; species Scopus umbretta. Next base: position 23,068 of record VZTL01051679.1, on the reverse strand, counting down.
ATAGCCTATTGAGAAAATTCCCCCCCCCCCGTTTGAATATTTAATTCAAGTTCATGTAAATAACTGTGAAAAGATTCCATTACAGTTGTGGTCCAAAATAACCGCATTTTTCATTGAGAATCTCAGCTGTGCTCTGTGCCAAAATGCACTTAACATATTTTAAATGGTAAGTGGACATGCTATATTACTATTTCAATACTATTTTAAAATTGGGCAACAGCTTTGTCATATAGCAGTGTTTAATTGTGAAACAATCACCTGGAAGTGATTGTCTTCAGTGAATTCAGACAGTGAATCTGTCCCTTCAGCTGCTTACAAAGTACTTATTTTCTAAAGGATTAATCTCGTAAACCAAAAGTTGCCCAGGAAATTGTCACGTGTGTTGGTAGGGTGAAATAAGTGAAGCCCATAGCTGGGCGTATTCATTGTGTGTTCCTAATAAGAAGCTCCATATTCACTGTCAGGCTTAATTAACGTGGTTTGAGAGGTGTCTTGAAGGTTAGTTTCGAATCAGTGTTCATCTGTCAGCTATTACAATTGTCTCCTGCTTACTTGAGCTATGATAGCTCTGAACCTTTTAATCAAAACCAACCCAGGCAGAGTAATCAGAAGCATGCGGTGAGTGACAGTCGCTCAGGAAACCCTTCCAAGCTCTAAGTCTTCTCCACTGCTTCAGTAAAAAGGGGAACATTTCTGCACAATACCTTTGGGCTCTGAGACTTTGGAGAAAGAAGCTATTGGACTCTAAATACTGCAGTGGATAAAACCACTGGGAGTCACTAGCACAGGGCTTTTTATTTTTGTGGGTTTTTTGTTGGTTTTTTTATAAAGACGATGTCGCCAACTTTCACTGCAGTTCTTTACGTGGAGTAGCACCTTGTTTCTCACTGAACTGCCCTTGTACTTTGAGCTGCTATTTCTACGTAGATACGCGATCCGTAACGGGACAGCTTTGTGTCCAGCTTCAGCAAAGATTGTCAGGAGCATGTCTCCAGGCTGAATGTTGCTGAATGTCCTCCATAAGGCTTGTGTCTCATCAACTTCGCAACTCCTCCCAATGGGAGACTGGCCAAAATAACTGTTCTGAACTAGAGGATTTTTGCTACTTTTTCCAATACTAAGAGTTCTTAAATGGCAAATCATCCTCTTCTCTTTGAGATTTGATATGTAGTCATCTCGGGGTTTTTATTTAGATTTTCAGTTAGGGGAAAAAAGTTGCGATACAGATCTTAGGGCAACAATACTTTCCGCCAGATTCGTGTGCTTTGATCTGAAGTAATGTGCCACAAGTAATAAAAGATTAAATGGCGACAAACTTTAATGTCAGATTTAGTAGTCATTAAGATCTTTCAGGTGTTCTGTAATGGTTAATTCAGTTCTTGGTTCATTAAAATATATATTATATATATTTGTTTAATATATATTAATATATAGTGTATATATTAATAACATAATATATTATATACATATAAATATATACGTTTAATTTGCAATTGTGTTGGGACTTCAGAATTATTTTGCTAGTTGCAAAACTTTTATGTCCTCTGTGTCGTAGCTGCCACTAAGCATTTCCAAGTACCACATTTTTTACAAAGCATAGTCAGTCTTGTATTTAAAAGTTCTCTTTCACAAGTAAGAAGTGCAACTAAAAGACCTGTATCGAAGGCACAGTATGTGTGCTATGTATTTCTGTGTGCCTGAGAGTGGACTCAGTGATGCGTCATTTTTTTCTGAAGATTTTGCAAATGACCTTTTTGTGGAAATACCAAGGTGAACTTACTGAGGAGTGATGTAACTGTTCATATTAGTCTAGCTTTGATTAATGTCTTGACAAAGTATATTTACCAGGAGTTCCTGTGGGTTTCTCTTTCGTTGTATGCTCTAGCTGTTGGAGGGTAAATAAGTTAACTGAATATTCAATGTAATCAGCTGGGTGTTTTATGATCAGGTAATCATTCGATCAGTACAGTCACATAGGTATTTTGGATGTTGTGTTTATTATGAGAGAATCTCTACAGTAAAGAGATGGTCAAACAATAAATCTTTTGTTGTTGGGAAACTAGAATGCTTGGTGCTTAAAAAAATAAGATGATACACAAAAGGACTTTTTATCAAGTACAGACGTTTCTTAGTACATTGTTGTTTAGAAAACCAGAATACCTCTTGAGTGCTCTGAGCTGAAATATGAGACTGAACTTGGAGCTAAAAATGACGATATCTGGAATAACGCAGATGAGTATCTTTGGCTTTTGAAGCTTAAATAACTAATCCAATTTTAGTTCTGTGATTTAATAGATTTTTATAATGTAATGAACTGAACATTAGCTTGTACCCACCAAAAAAAACCCTCTTCCTTCAGTGTTCTAAGTAAATTTTAATGAGGAAGAACTACTGAAGGTAAAGCAGAGTCTCCTAGATTCTAACACTTTGTATTTAAAAGCAATTTCTCAGACAGGTAATGCACAATAAATAGAGCATGGCCATATATTTTGGTATTTAAAAAAAAAAGTTGTTTTCATATTGTGATGCAGCCACAATATCTTGGAGATGGAAATAGTCACACATCTGCCAATAAAAAATGTAGAGTGGAACAACAGTTCTGTGTCATAAGTTTAACTCTTAAAGTTCAAAATTATGTGTTCAATTTGAATATCTCTTGTAATTTCTTAAACTTGAGGAAGCTCATTTTTAGAGTGCCATTGTTTCAATTTTCTTAATTGTTCTCAGTGCGTTCTTCAAAGAAGCATATACATGGTATGATCCATATATACACATACATGAGTACTCTCATTGATTTGTGTGGTTACATATATAAAATATTCATACCTTAATAGAAACTAAAAACAGTCTTTATTGAGTTAAGTTGTGAATGTGGACACCAGGCTGCAGAAATGATGGATGGTTTTCTTACCGCATGTAATAGCCTAACAGGATTTCACAAAACCTTTGTTCACACACTTAAAAATTACCAGAACATTTCCTTAAAGAGCAGATAGTATAAGCTTAAACTGCTGCTTCAGTATTTCAGAGAGATTTTCCTAAATGTTGCTTCAAAAAATAGGTCTGGAATTTAAGGGAATTTTTTTGTGTAAATAAACACTGAAGATTGTAGTTACACGTAGACTGAAATATGTTATATTCATTTTGTTGAATAGAGTTCATTCATTGCATCATAACTTGGTTGTTTTTTTTTTCTTTTTAAACAAACACTTTCCAACAAAGAAATTGGAAGTAAGGTTAATTATAAGACATGGTTCTCTTTTGTTTGTTTGTTTGTTTCTGTCTGGAAATTACGTGCAAGTACCTTGAGAAACAGTGAGAGTCAGATTTCACCACTTGCTGAAAACCTCCTAAGCCTGCACGACTGCCTTATCCCCTTAAGGTCCCTTCCCCTTACACCCTTATTATAAAGTTGCCACTGTTGCTTCCTTGCTCTCTACCGGAGTGAACTCTGCACCTCACCGGTGATGTTATATCTCCCCTGTGATGTCCTGCTCTATTTGTGTTTTAGTGTGGGTCAAGAGCGTGGCCTTTCAGCAAATCTTCTGGCTTACCATACTTCGATTTGTCCCACGGAGTGGTACCAGTGCACAGGCGCAGATTCCTGCTGGGTGGCACTAAGCTGGAAAACGCTCTCCAGAAGCGTTCTTCCTGTCCTCAGCTGCGCACGTGCTCCTGCCCGCAGGCCCGTGCTGGAACTAGCTTGAAGCAAAACCCTTAACGTACAAATCAAGCGGCTCTCGGCTTNGTTGACGCTTGGACTAGATGATCTCAGAGGTCTTTTCCAACCTTGACAATTCTATGATTCTATGATTCTCATCAGCAGCTGCTCCACACAGCAGATCCACTCCTGTTGGTGTGCTTTGCTTTACAATGTTTAATGTAGCCATGGCCCGTGAGCCCTGTGTCCCTGGTGGGAGAGCTGCTTGCCTAGGATAGCAGGGTCCTTCTCTGATCCCGTCAGTGCTGGTGACAACAGTCATGATCCTGGGAACAAGAATTCGAGAGGGGCACTTTAAGATGCATACCAGGAATTCATGCTATTCATCACAGGGAAGTATTCATGTTGTATGCTGTAATCGCTGTGATTAAGAACTGGACTATATATAGTACTATTTTGTTGTGGTAGCACCCTCTTGGTATTTTTTTCTACCCCTCCTTTTTCTCAGGCTTGCTTATCCTCAGGAGTGAAATTATTCATGGCCAATGCACTCGCTCCTGTATCACTCCAGTAATTTAGTGCAACTTCTCTGTTCCTTGTTCCCCTTTGATTGGCCTCTCCATGTAGTCATGTAGCACATAACACAAAGATGGATTATATGGCATTCTCTGCTGGGGAAAATCAACACATAGAGCAGGCTCACTGCCAAGATGCTCATAATTAAACTGTTGCTATGGACAGGATTACATCAATGTTTCTATCAATCATTTGCTGCAGTTTTGTGGCTGTTGGTACTTTGATTTTTTTTTTTTAGGTTTTAGTTTTTGTCTTCCTTCTACTTACCTTAGTTTTCAATTGAAGCGTTGCAGCACATAAAGAGATGTATAAATAAAAATAATTATTGGAAGACGTAGGAAAAAAAGAGAAGCCGATTCCATCATACCATCTCTGTGTTTGAGGCCGGTATCTCTGTGAGGTGTTTGCATTTATTCAGCTAATGGAAATGGCCAGATGCGGTCATCCCCATTCAGAAGTCATCATGTTGTCGTGACCTAAGAGTCTGTTGCAAAACTACCATGATGTGGTGACAGTCTGTAACAGCCAGAGTGTTACCAGTTTGCCTTAAAATGTTGCAAATGCAGTAGAACAGCAGGTGTAATGGAAAAACAGCAGCGAAGCAGTTAAACCTTTGAGATTTTTTTTTTTTTTCTTTTTGTCCCTCATCCCCTCTGATTCGTGTGTAGTAAGTTGTGAGATGGACTAGTGACAGGATAGAATGAAGTACACTGATGTATTGGAGCAGAGCTCACTTGCCCGACTACCATGGCTGTACTTCACCTGCTACCGTATCATTGCTACTGTTATCCCCTATTACAATGATCTTCAGCAAGTAATTCCTTCTGGTGGCACTCAAAATGTCTGGTATTATAGCGAACTAGCGTGCAGTGCATTAACTGCAGAGAGGTCCAGGATTACAGCACAAATCAGGGAGTCTGAGGGGTAACAAATGGTATCGAGTGCAGCTGAGATCACTGTAACGAGATAAACAGTGTGGTGTCACAAAATTGTCTCCCAGTTGACAAAATGATCCATATTTTATAGATTGCCTTAAAAATTGAAGGATGGAGTCAATTATAGCCAATTATGATGCTACATTTACTGGAGGAGTTTTTATATCCTTTGGGGAGGAATAAGGAAACGTTCAAGTCAGAAAAAGCTTTTGCATTCGCTTCCTTGTTTTATTCTGAATGCAGTTTTTTCCTATTTCTTTAGGTGAAAACTGCGTATGAAAGCTGGGACCAAATTATCTTTAGGAAAACTTTTCCTTTTTTTCTTTTTTTAGTTCTTTCATTTTTCTTCATGCTGAGCATAAAATTATGGTAGGTAATATGGCAAATAGAAGAAGAAACTCGAACATCAGCTCCCCTCAGTTATGTTTGGGTTTACTCCAAAGGAATTGTAAATGCAGCCTGGTGATGGCAAAGCCTGCTTAGACAATGCATATTGACATCTTTAATTTGACTTGCTTCTTTCCCAGAAAGGAGACTTCATGTCGCTAAAGAGATACCTAATAGATACTGCATATTTCCAAATGTAGTCTATTAAAGTAAAAATAAAGGATGAGAGCACGGAACGGTTTGCTGTGACCCACAGTTGCTTTTCGGTGAATAGATGTAAAATGGGATACCAAAGCAGTGGATTGAAGATGAACAGACAGATACCCATATTCTTAAGAGTCATAGTCGCACTGGCTGAGAGGCAAGCATTCATTTAATGGCGTAGCATTCTTCCATTTATATTATCTTCCTCCTCCCATTTTGGTTCTCAGGTAGCGTATTGGGGAGCTGCGCATCCTGTCTGTCTCGTGCTGTAGGACTGACTGTGAGCAGTAGTTTCCCTTCCCAAGCAAAGCATGCTGTTGGTAATTAATGAAAGATTCAGATATATAGATAAAGCTGTATTCAGAGATGAAAGCCGACAGTAAACCAGTTGTTTGAGCAATGTTTCAAAGTGTTATCCTTCTGTGTTCAGGATTTCATTTCACCAGCTAGCTTCAGAGGGTGACCTAGTACATGTGCCAATGACAAAAGCTACTTGTAACAATTCAGATCATGCTTTCTGCTTTACAAAATGGGATTGTAAAAATCCTCTCAAAAAATGACATCTGAAATAGCATTAAAACACAGTTTCCCTTTGATAAGGTTTTAAGGCACTCGTATGAAAAGTGGCACTGCTTTGTGTGGCTCTGTGTCAGCATTATGCAATGTGTTGCACATAAGTGACATTAATCCATTAAGGGTGTGAGGGTCACTTATTTTTATCATGAAGTCATTAAATACCTTTATTGATTTCTGTTCAATCAATTGCATTCTGCGGGAATACAGCGATCTCTAGACATGCTAATAGTGCTGTTTCTAATAATGTTTATAGACCATAGTTTTGACGACAGATACTACGTTCAAAATAAATTAGCATGCCTAAGTGCAACACAGAGGAGCTTAGGGAAGCAATAATATTACGCTGTTTGCAAATTACCTGAACCTACTTTGTTGCAAAAGATGATTTTGTGACACAGGTGTTCTAAAATCAATAATTAGCCATCTTCAGTGCATTCGTTGCTTTTTCTAAATGTACAAAATGAATATATATATTTGGATCGCTTCTGTTACATGATGCTAAAGCATCTTTTAAAAATCGAATGCAAACCTGGAAACCCTGTCATAGTAAATATAAAGTTTATAATACTAGTTTTTACGCTGAAGACTGTTTAAACCTCGGATCATAACAAATGCTGTACATCGAACTGGCCAGTACTCACTATATTACTAGATTATTTTGTCATTTGAACTAATGCTTTGTATATGAAATGTTAGCGGATCAAATGCCAATAAGAGTACATTTCTTCTTCATTTCTTCAAGATGAACAGATATTGTAGGAGGAAGTACGTAAGACCCAATTAAACATAACGGGTGTATTTTAGCTCTGTATGAATGGATGCGCACTAGACAAAAAAAAACCCAAGAAAGTCATGTTCTGCCCTCCCTACTTTGATGCCATCCTAATGACTTTATCTTGACGGTTAGCCTGAGCTTGTTTCCTTACCTAACAGATAGCTTCAATTGTATTTTCTATTTTTCCTACTTAGAGGGAAATGAGGCTTCAGATGCATTTAAAATCTGATGGAAGAGTTGTGATAGTCCTGTTAATTTTTGCAATAATCTGATCTTGTAGTTTACCTCACTTCTTCTAGCTTTTTTCCCTTTGGATGCAAACGGTTTATCAGAGTAGATTGCCGGCTTTGCCCTGGGCATAGCAAAAGCAGACCGGTACATTTATCTCTGCAGCTAAAATGCGAAGTTTTCACTTCCAAGCAGAGAATCACATCCTGCTGAGGAATTACTGTTTGTTTTGTGGGTTTCTTCGCTGGGACCCTTAAGGGGCTCTGACAGGTCTTGTCAAATAGCGTTGGTCATCCTTGTCTCAGACACCAAATGATGCCAGGTAGTGGCAAGTTTATTGCATTGTCTCTGGAGAAGCTGTTGTTCGCTCAGCATTTTCTTCATAGGCCGCCTGCCTGATCTCATTGAAGGAAACCTGAGCAAGGCTGTGTTATTAATGAATTATGACAGGCCTTTTGCCTATCAGGCAAAGAAGTTCCTGCTATCTCCTTTTAAGACAAAAACTTAATGGAAGATGCTCAGCTGGGCAAGCTCTCCGGTGATACTCCTTAAGTGCTCATCCCAGGCTGATGCAAATATGCAGAGAGCCGTGAAGCTGCAAGTGGCAGCGTTTAATACCGTCTCCCTCGTAATGCCTGAATAATTTTCCGGAGAGCGATCGCCGCAGCTGCTGCGAACGTGGCGATTTGTTTATTTTTCACCTTGGTCCTGGCGGATTGCTGACCTAGCTAATCTGCCGCACGCGCGGGGCCGGCGGCCGGGGGGGGACACGACGACGTTTCCCTGCTCACGGCACCAGCGCTCTCCTGAACGTGCCGGGATCGGCAGCGGGAGCCTGAGACAGGCTCCTGAGACAGGCTCCCGAAGCCCGGCGGAGTTAGGTGGGCTGCCTCCCGGGTCCGCTCTGCGAGGGGAGCTGAGCGATGCTGGCGAAGGATGGGGAGGAGGCGCTGAGGGAGCCGGCTTACGTTTTCCTTAATGGATGTTTGTGAGCGGGAAGGAGATGGCATGGGCTGTCGGGGTGAGTTATGGAGCGCGTTTTGCGATCTCCCTCCGGTCGGGCGGCTCGTTATGTTAAACAGTGCAGCTTTTAAAGCGCCGTAGCTCTCCTTTTATGTGCCTTGGCCTTCATTTGCTGAAATGGCTTCGAGTTCACGGCACTCAAGTCGTTTTGGAAACAGGATGTAATTACAAAGGTTTCTTATGCTTACCAACAGCTTTTTTGAACCAGTGTAATTATCATTACTTGTGGATACTGTAAATTGAATATCCCCTCCCTAATTACATTAAACTCAAGGGCTGGCTGCTTAAACAGCCAAATAAGAAAAGTTCACCCTTTACTATAAATAGCAAAATTGTTCTTTTAGTTCTGCTGACCTTTAAAGCGAAGTGCTTTACACGATGTCGTCAGGTATACATTATAAAGATAGCTTGTAATTAGATCTGTAATGAGGAGCTCAGTTAGAATGGCTTTCTGAAAAACTTCATTTATTCAGCATTTTCTAACTGCATGACAGAATTAAAGTTTCAGGGTGCGTCAGGACTTTTAAAGGGGCCGGTCGCCGTTTCGCACATCACCTGCTCTGCACCGGTGATTTGCAGCTCCTGTAGCTGCAGCGACTTAGCCCTGCCCTTTGGAAACAACACGAGGTCAAGGGAACGATTTATCTAGTGGTCCAAGGGTTTCTGTGATTAATTAAGGTTTCTTCTCTCCCTTCGGGAGACAGATAATGACTTAATTTGTAGTGAACAGCAGAACAAAGAGAGGGGAGAGGTGGTCGCCTGATTTTTGTCTGGTTTTCTCCGGTTAACACAAGTAACTGTCGTCGTGCTGCGACGTAAGTCGTCTCATCTGACAGAAGGACGCAGAGCTGTAGTTACTGAGTTGATGTGCCTGCCTTGCGTTCAGTCTGCCGCCTGTCACAGCTTCACCAGTTCTGCGTGTTGCTTTAAGAACACTGAAGGCATTTCTCTGAGAAGTTTGATTGACTTCCAGTTACTTGCAGTGACTGAGAATCTTAGTGCCTTGCTACCAGCTAATATCTACTTTGCTTTCTTCATTCTACTTTAATTAAAATCATGCCCTTAATTCCCTGTAGAAGCTTTTTTGTTAGGACTACTTATTTTCCCAGAGCGCTTCCTGCTGAGCGTCCTTCATGACCTGTCATAAAAACGTGCTTGGACGGGACAAATTGAAAAGTGTGCCTTCGAAAAAGAAAGAAACTTCAATTACAGTTCAGTGGTAGAGAATTACAGCTGTAGGAAAAGAATAGGAAAAAACCTCCTTATTGCATAATGGAATACTATAACATTTTAATTGAAATAACTCCTAAGTGATTTTTAATAAAATGTAAGGCTAAAACAAAGACAAAAAATAATATGCGACTTGGTCTATTTTAGAACATGTGTTCTTAGTCCATCTGCACTCTCCTGTAGCAGCTCTTAGCTAACAGTTTGAACTAATGAAATACCCTGCATAAAGTTTGATTTATTGTTGAAAGATACTTATGTTCATATTTGATACATTTATGAGTTTAATATTAAAGAATAATTGTTCATCACAATTCTGGTTTTTCTTCCAACATATCTTCTACCTTTCTGTATTTATTCTATTACACAATAGGCAAAGCTACTGTACAGATTTTTTTATAGATTGTGGTGGTACTGTATTTCTCTTACACATGTGTGAAGTGAATAGACGGTATTTGGTGCAAGTAAGTAGAGAGTATAGCATGCGTAGCCAGTATTGATAGACAAATTCTGTGTCTGATATTTAAGAATCCAAATGAAAACCAGAACAGTCTCATGGCTCATGCAATTAGACGAAGATATGAGTAGTATCAGTCCATTAGCAGACAGGCAAATCCTTTCTCATAAAAGCAAGAAGTAGATGTTTTAATAGAGATGTGTAGAGATTAGCAAGAAATCTGGAGGCGTAGGCTTAATTTAGTTGTTCCCCGTTACAGAACCTCAGTGGGTAAAAACATTTGTGTGCCTTTAGGCACCAAAGAGTCTGATTCCAGCGGCACCTTGAACAGGCTAGCTGATAGGAAAGAAAATGAGGAAAAGGGAACAGTAAGAAAGGCAAGACTTCAAAGATTTTTAGATTAATTTGTTTCTACTTACCCTTTTGCAGGCACTTGTGCTTACCCTTAAGGCTTAAAGTCTTAGTTGCTTCAAAATGGCATGGCAAAGTGATTTTTAGCTGGCTGTATACTGCTAGAGTGAAGGCAAGTCTCCAAACTTGTCTTTTCCCAGCTCTTTCACATGCGAGTAAAGCTTGTGCATTTAGCAATAGCTAACCTTTTGATACACGGTAATGCTTTTTAATAGAGCTCATTGATTGTATGTGTGTAATTTTTCAACCTCTTTTTTGAATGTTTTATCAGCAAGTATCCAGAAGGTGCTGTCTCCTTGAATTTTGGGTACAGTCTCAGAGAAAACTCTTGTGAAACTGAGATGCAGGCAGCGTTAAAACTGCCCTCTTTGTCCCCCTAATTATCGGTCACCCTTTTGCATTAAGCTTCTTTCTGTTTCACTCCTACCTTTGTAAAAGTAAACACAAAATACTCCGTGATGAAGCATGTCCCCTAAACTCGTCCCCGCTGGAAGCAGGGACAGTGTATGAACTGGGTGGCCTTACAAAGTGGCATAATTGTGTTCTCTGTTTTGCTCCCTGTTCAGTTCCTAACAATACCTAATATTTGGGCTGCTTTCTTTTGGCAGCTGAGCACTGAGCTGACATTTTGATGGCACTATTTATTGTAACCCCAAGGTCTTGCTCCTGAGCGGTAATGTTCAGGTCAGAGCCCATCACTGTACACGTGAAGTTAAGGTTGTATTTTCCCATGTGCAGCACTCTACACTTACCCACACTGAATTTAATTTGTCATTTCGTTGTCTAGTCACTCAATTTCATAAGGTCCTGTGATTCTTCACCGCTTGCCCTCCTTCTTACTGCCCTGAATAAGTTTGTATCATCTGCAAACTTGGTTGCTTCAGTGCTCAGCTACCTTTCCAGGTCAGTTACGTGTATGGAAACAGGAGCGGGTCTCAGTGCAGATCCCTGTGGTACTCCGCTGGTAGGTTTCCTCCACTGTGCAGGCTTGACCATTTACCACTAATTTCTGACTATGTCTTTTAATCAGTTGTGTTGCTGTGCAGGGACCTCTATTTTGCCATGGGTGCTTAGTTTCTTTAAAAGCCTTTGGTGAGGTACTTGTTAAAAGCCTTTTGGAAATCCCCATAGGCTATGTTGACTGGATCACTGATTGCACATGTTTGAGCTATTCAAAGAATTGGGTTAATTTTGTAAGGCAGGGCTTCACTCTATGAAAACTGAAATTTGACTCTTCTCAGACATATGCCCGCTTAGTCTATTTGTTATTATAGTTTCTATTAACTTAGCTAGCATACAGACGTCAGGCTTGCAGACTGCTGCTCCCTGGAGCTTTTCTGGAACCTGTATTAGAAGTTGGCAGCACATTAGCCATATTGGAGACCTCGAGTAGCAAGGCACCGGGGAGAGGGATGACACATCGTCATTAGTAATTCAGCTCTTCTACCTTTTGAATTGTCGCTCTCGGATGAATGCTATCCGGTGCCAGCCGTTTGTTACTTCATAGAGAGAAAGGACTGGGGGTTTTTTGTTACACGCTTCTGTAACGCCCAGCACAACAGAGTTCCTTGTACCCACCAACGTAATAATAGTCATCAGTTAAAATCAGATCAGTTGTTAAAAACTGAGTTAAAAAAATGCAATTCTTGCGTCTACTATTATTTGCAAATGCTAGTAATATACTATCCTGGTTTGTTTTGTTTGATTTTGTGTATTTTTCATTTCCCTTACTGGTGTTTAAGAGAGTAATGCAAACAGCTGAAGAAAGGGCAAGATTGCATTTACAGAGAATGAGACTAAAAATCCTGAAAATACATAGAGTGTGTATTTCAGTTATATAAATCTGAGATGTTATTTGAAACCATGGTACTCTAGAAAAAGTCAGATGGAAGCAGTATTTTTAATTTGACAGTTTCCTTTTAATAAAAACACATATGGCCTCCATCAGTAATTATCAATCTTAAATTACATTAGTCAGATTTTAGCTTGTGGATAATAAATGTGCAGCAGCGCCATGCCTGGTTTCTGAGTGAAGCTTTTGTGATGTTTCAATTTTGGGGAATATTCCTTTGGCTTTCCTCATTGCATGGCTCTTACTCAAAGCTGAGCAAAGTTACGAGTTGATTTTTTTTAAGAAAAAAAAAAGGACTGAAGGAGAAGTTTGGGGTCACAATCTACCATTTCTTTGGACAAAGCTGTGTCAATGTTTGTATTATATATTCCAATTTTAGAGATTCAGAGCTGGTTTTTAGTCACACTGGGCTTAAATTTTGAATCCATCAGGTTTTTGAGCTGCTTTAACTCCCTGACGTGGGGTTCCCACCCCACAAGGCAGAAGAATGTCGCAGGTGAAATGCTTGACAGCAGGTCCTTTTGCTGCTTGAAAGCAAAAAGCAGTAAGGCTCCTCAGGTGTCTGCAGAAGCATAGCCACGATTTTACTGCAAAGCTTAGCAGAAGAAAGCTCCCTCCCGCGCAGGGTGGAGGCAGAGCAAAAGATTGTCTGTTCTTATGTTTTCATTTTAAGGAAATAGGCTTTGTGGTCCCTTATAGGCTCCCACGTGATGGGAAAACTGGCAGCTCTGACCCTCCAACTTCACTTTGCTCTGTATTTCACGTCCTGTCAGCCCTCAGTGGGAAAAATGACTGATTCTCTTTCTTCTGCCATGGGCGTTCAGGGGCATGAGGTATGATTCATCACAGGCACGCCACTCCGTCTGGTACTCCGTCATGCTTGTATCAGAGGCATGAGGAAAGAATACCGTTGTAACTGGGATTACAGCATTTTTCCAGTTACGCTTAAGGACTTTGCCAGTTATATAGGAAGAAACAACTTCTGTATCAATAAGTTTTCGGTTTGTCAAGATGAAGGGAGGAAAAGTGAAGAGAAAGAAAAACAGGGCAAAAATGACAAGGTAATGAGGTAAAATGAATTACAAATAAGACATGGAACTAACATGATGTGCATTTAACTTAAACGGTTTGGCAGGAAAGATTAAATGGAAATTTACCTATAGTACTGAGCACTGCTTATATGGGGATTTTGATAGTGATTTAATTCCTGTTCTTTCATTTTTTTCAATTACTATGGACAGACCAGGAAACTGAAGTACCTTCATAACTCTTCACCAGCGTAAGGAAATACAGTGTAGAAGAATTGCCAAATTCTGTTCCAACCCCAGTTTTTTAATGATATCTTGGACTTTACAGAATCGCAGGCTTCAGGAAGGCTTCCCCACATCCCTCCCCACCGTATTCATAATTTGTAGAGAAAACTTCTGGCTTTCGCCTTCAGAAAGATCTCTCTGGCAACGTATCTTGGGAGCATCAGAAACAGGGCAAGGAACAAGTTGGATCAGCACTCCAATTTGCTTGGATGTTGGCAAGATACAGCTGTCAGATTTGGTATTGTGATAAAAAATCCCTCACGGGTCTGAATGGCAAAACACTTTGAGGCCTTTTGTCTTAGGTTGTGCTTTCAGTGAGGATCACCTGCTAAGACTCTGGAGACATATTACACCCATGTTAAATCCAGTTTATTGCAGGGACCTTGAGCATTGGTCTCCTGAGGAATGGATTGCAAACATCTACATAATAGTAATTTGAAAACTGTAGGAGANCTGCTGGCTCATATTCAGCCGGCTGTCGACCAACAGCTCCACGTCCTTTTCTGCCGGGCACCTTTCCAGCCACTCTTCCCCAAGCCTGTAGCGTTGCATGGGGTTGTTGTGATCCAAGTGCAGGACCCAGCACTTGGCCTTGTTGAACCTCATACAGTTGGCCTCAGCCCATTGATCCAGCGTGTCCAACTTTTTCACACCTGCCTGGAGTGTCTAAGACAGCAATATTGAACTTCAGATTTGATATCAAGCATGCTATTTTCTGGCCACAAATTGGCCATTTGTGGTTCCTTTGTAAGTATATAATAGCAATGAGTATAACAATAATAATGGAGCATTGTGGGTGGAAGTGCTGTTGAAGTTAGAGAATAAGAGACCTATATTTCCAGACCTTCTTTGGAAAGAGCATCTATGGAATGCATAGTTAAGCTGGGAATGAGCATAAAATTATTTCAGTGGGTGACTTTAAGTCCAGATATTTTGTGTAGGGAATTCATTCTGGGTATTCTTTCAGCTCCTTTCTGTAGGTCAGGGATGCACAGCTCATAGCCTACATGCTAGATTTGCAGCCCAGTGGTTAATGCAGTCAGTCATCTGCTGCCTTTCAAGGCCTGGCTGAAGTCTTTTAGTTTTTGGCTTTCTTTTCACAAACTCCCACTTCTTCGATGCACAGCAGGCCAGCCTAGCTTGCAGCCAGCACGCTTTCTGCTCCAGAAAGGGCTTTGGCGAGGAGGGTAACCAAGGCCAAGCTGTGTGAATTATTCTTCAGTCACGGTCTGCTCCCAGCTGCCCCCTTTCCTGGCAGCAAAGGAGCAGCCAGGGACTCAGTCGGGCACAAACCCAGGGCTAATATGCGTGCAGAATAGTCATTGTGTGCAAGTTTAGTAAAACCAGCTTTTCTGGAAAGTGTTACGCCTTCCACTCCAGCTGTGCACTTGCAGTCCAGCTGATTCTCCCAGGCTCAGCCCCATTTGGCCAGTTCTTCCCAGCCTGCAGACAGTGCTGCTCCTGCCGTGGCATGGAGCTGAACCCCGCTGCGGTAGCTGACACGGCTTGATGGGTTTGTTGCCGAATGTACCATCATTTCACCGGCGACACTGAGAATAATTTCCAGACTTCACTGGTGTAAGCACTGCCTCCTTAAAATGTAGACTGGGAGAACAACTAGCAGATTCCTCCTTTTTGCGTGTTTATTTTAGGTCTTAATAGACTTAAGTATTTCAGGACTCTGTAGTAAAATAAATGCCTGAGGGAGCCTAAAATGTTCACACATACTAGGGCTGGCAGGAGAACAAGAATTCAGTGTCATGAAAAATTTAGCAGGCTTGGCATTCGTCTTGATGAGGAACTAAACACAGTTCTTCAGAGATTTTAAGGGTGGGGGGGCCAGGGGGAAGAGGGAGAACAAGTTGCTTTGCTATTAGCTGAGGGCTCATTAGCTGGGGCACTCACCTGGAAGGTGGGAGACTGGACTTAATCCTCTGGCCTGAATCAAACAAAACATTCAAGTGTCTTTTTCTCTGGTTAGCTGCTGTTTCTGCCTGCTTGTTTCTCTTAGGTTGACCAAAAGTTGGGTGAACCATTTGAGACGCCTCTCCAGTGGCAGGTGGTTATAAAGGTAGTTCTGAGTCTCTTCTCGTGTTGAAGAGTCTGCAGTTCCTTTTGGTAAATGGTTGGGGGGTACTCCGTAAAGAAGTGCCCAACTGTATCCGCTTAGCACATTTTTTTAAACATGCCTGAGTTTGCTTTCATCAAAAGAAACAAAGGCATTACCAGTATTACCTGTGTAGTTATGTTATTCCATGTACATGTCACAAAATGGTGTAAATAATTTCTAAGTATATTTTGGTATGCCAGTTGTTTACGTTAAATGGCATAGTTATTTAACTAGTGCTACATTCAACACTCCCACATGTTTTTGTCTTGCTAAATTTTTAGTGGAAATTCCTTTCCTTTTCTACAATAAATTAATTCATTTGTAACGGAAGAAGCATATGAAACTTTTTAATTGCAGTGTGAGGGAAAATAAAAAAGGTGTCCATTAATAAGAAGTGTGTATGGAAATAGAGGGCAAGGAGAGGTAAGATGGAAGAAGGTAGAGAGGTAGAAGTTTCCTTGGCTGCAAAAAGGAAGACTGGGATATCCGGAAGCCTTGTCTCCAGGAGGTTACAGATGCCGTGATGTAGGTGGCACTGCCTTGACTTTATTGTTGTGCAGTTCTCAGAGGTACATTGCCTGCCAGCTTTGTAGCGTTCAATTCATAACCTTTGCAGGGAATAGGAGACATACAAGATAAAAATACAGAGTTTTGCAAAGCAAAAAGGAAAGGAAACATGCGTTTCTGCCCCCAAACTGGGATCCTGGTAGGAGATGCCTGGAGCTAGAAGATAATTTGGTGCACTCTGTCCAGCAACTTTACATTCAACTAGCATGAGAGCCCCTCCTTTAAAGTCTGGTTTATAGAAAACTAGAGGGTTTTTTGGGTTTTTTTATGGATAACATCAATGAAGACTAATCTGAGCTGGAGGTGGGAGGGGAAGAGCTAGATGTGTTTTAATCCAATAGATTCCGTGAAAACAGACTGTAACCATAAAAGTGTCAAATAAAGCAGTTGTGTTGTATATTATTGTTTATAATGAATTGTCTTCTGCTTTTTCTGCTAATCAGGCATTTTCATAAATGTATTTTTCTTCCAAATGGATATGTTGTTGTTCCCATGGAGCAGCTGCGGTAACATATTGTACTTGAATGTTAGGATTTTTTCTCTCAAATGGAATGATGTATGAGTCATTTATGCCTAAAACATAGTAAAACTTATTATACCATCATTCATACCATATCTTCTGAAATAAACAGATCCAAAAAGACACTTGCAGTGAAAGTTGGATTCCTGAGAGTTTGCATGGGCTGATGAATGTTACGGGCTGATGCATCATTTTTATTCAAAAGAAATTTTTGTATGGTTCTTAATATCACTGCCTGCTCACCTCAACACACATAATCTTAACAGCAGCGTGACAGAGGGGTTTGTATTAAACCGCATTGATTAACATCCTCCTCTATTTGACAGGATCTGACTTTGAAGTATCCTGTGATTTGTTTTCTACTTGTGGATGTAAGAATTCTGACCAAGAATTGACTTCGCAGGCTGTAACTGCTTCAGAAAACACATAATGAATGGCAACTGCTTCAGAAAACATGTAATGAATGATTATTTGGACTACTAGGATACCTCAAAGATAAATAACAAATACAAACAACACAAAGAAAAGAAAGCTTCTCAGATAACTGAGCAAGAGAGCTGAGACTATTCCTTTGACTTTATCTCTTCGTGTAGATACCATGGCCTTTAGAGTGTAGGAGGCTCAATCAAGTACCATGTAGTAACAGCAACTGCGTCAGAAAACTGCATGTGTGTTAGACATAGACATGCCAAAGTGCAAAAGGAATGAAATGTGGGCAAAACCGGTTTCGATTCTGTGTTTCTGTTTTTACCTGCATTTATAAATTGCATTTTGTATGGTCTGATCCTTTCAGAATGAGTATGTTTCACTTCTAAGTGTTCCTGTGTAATCTTTTCCTTACCTAGTGCTGCATTATCAAGCATCACATAAAATTAGTTACTTTCTGCTGATATGAATGTGGACAAAGTCAAGCTATTAGTTGGCTTTTTCAGGGGCTGCTTTCATAAATGGGTGTATTACTTCTTTTTTATAAAAGGAGCATTGTGTGAATACAAATGTAATCTTGGCCAAGAACCTGTTAAAAAGTGACTTTTTCAGAGGGGAAGAAAAGCAGTCGAATAAGAAATTTGTTCGGGTCTTTTCTTATCGGTAAGTGCTTTGGTAGAAGTTTTGGCAGTAGAGATTTATGAAGGTTGATGTGAGGGAGAGGATAATCTTGGAAAGCATGTGCAATAAAGTATATGGGGAATTTTAGTTTTACAGGACAGGGCTTCCAGACCAATGCCTTTAAATGCTTTCTGTGTAGTACTTGGCTTTTATCTGGCAGGTTTTAGAGGTACTGAGAGGTGCATCTTGAAAGTATAATGCTTCAACATTAATAATTTTTCAGGAACTCAGAGGCTTATACAGCTTCTGCTGGCGATCCTACCGTTTAGATGAAGAGCAGTTGTTTCAGAGTTTGCAAAGCACTCAGACGAGAATTTCCTTTCATCTCTTTTCAGAGAGATGGATAACCTCTGTCTGTTGGCAGATTTGGATGACCCAGTTGGCATTTCCCTTGTCCTTGGACAAAGGCCCAAGGATTCTGGAAGCAGCTTGGTAAAGAGGGTTTGTTACCCTTGGCTCCAGTCAGGCATAAACAAGTATTTTCTCTATTTCGGAATTTTCCCTATGTGTATTTTGGTCCAGTCGTTTGAGCCTTTTCTATTTTCATTGAGATAAAACCTCTTAGAAGTAACCAGTGTGGTTTACTTTACTTTGTTTTTTACTATTCTGAAGTGGTCAAATTGGCAAAGAAATAAGGATTATATTATTACTGCTGGATTTTATAGCTAACATTTCATTAGACTTTATTAGAAACCCCTTTTGTTCATTAGCTCATAACTTTATGAAAAGCACTTGTGGACTGAAATTTTTCATGTTTAGTCTGAGGGCAAAGGGATTTTTTTACCTCCATTCAGCGTTTTCTGACCTACCTAAACTAATGTGAGAGGTTTGTATATTTTTTTTAGAAATGTTAAGTCTGCATTCTTCTGAACTTGAATGGATAGCTAACCGTATTTGAGATTTATGGTTTTAAATTCTACTTATAGCTAGAGCACAATGCAGTCCTGCCATGTATAAACACAGATAAAAGTTACAAAATTAAAAGCTACCAAACAGGGGGTTTGTATAACTAGTCAAAATATATTTTATTTCAGATTGCAGTAATTTCTTACAGTGGAAGAGAGTGACTAAAAATGTGCAACTCTTTAGTGCTTTACAAATACTGTATGGATTTTCTCACTGATTAAAACATTATTATTTATATATTCAGGCAAAAATAAGGGACTTAGTTGATGTGGGGGTTTTGTTTAATGCTGAATTTTGCAGAGACCTAAATAAAGAGTCCAGCTTCCTCTGAGTCCTCGGTACCCGACAGTTTTTATTGTTTCAGTTTTCTAAATCATCCCTCAACAAGACTAGGCTTTGTCAAAAATCTGGCCCCACCACGCCACCTCTGGCCCATTTCAAAACCCCTGCCTTAGCAGCTTCGGTAGCGAGCTAACTTTGGTGGTCATGTGGCGGGTTTTCATTTAAGCTTTCCAGCTTCCTGCCTGTGGTGGTCTATTTGTTTCTAAGGTAGAAACATTTTCTCCACATGGGCAAAGCTGATAAGTTCTGTTCCAGCAGAGAAATAAATTACATACTGAATGTAATGAGACATCAATGACCAGTAAATGTCCTGTTGCTTGTGAGAGTGGTATTGTGTGAGACAACAGTCAATAATTTTCTGGTAATTCTCTAATTCCTTCCTTCCCCCAAATTCCTTTGTTAAGGAGTTACATTTAATATAGCAGGGAAAAAGCCACAACAAGGAATGAAACTTGAAAGTGCAGCAGGAAGGGAAGGGCTTTTGAAAACGAAGTGACGAAGAGCTAACAGAAATATCTACTCAGTTGTGTTACCTTCAGGCATATGAACCCTTTGAAGTTCCAGACGTCTTTGCTGGTTAGACAAGTCTGATGTTTTGTTAGCAGGATTCCTTTCTCCTTTCTCCTCGCTAACCTTACACTTTTGTAAGCATTGCGTGGTTCCTTAGTTTTATGGGCAGTTTTATTGGTTTACTGTATATTTTATTGGGAAAACGCAGGGTGTAGCGGCACAACAACGTGTTCTTTCATATGGAAGGCTTTGACAGTAGCACTGCTCGTGGCTGCCCGACAGCGTGCTGGTCCTCGCAGGGCTGTGCCAGGAGGCACGTGGAGCTCACGGCGGGGTATGTGCCAGTCCCTGGGGCAGCTTTCCAACAGGAGCTGCTGCAGATGGCAACAGTCATCTCATCCCTCCGTGTCCTCCTCCTCTGCTGTGCCAAAGCCACAATCTTTCGAAATAGCTAATGGTCCAAAAAAATGCAGCTGATGGGGATATAAATAACCACACTAAAAGAAGTAACTGGTTTGGATATTGAGAACTAAGGTATTATTTTTATAGATGAGCTTTATGGAACACTTTTTCAGCAGTTTTGTTGCTCTTTGTTAGCTTCTGTCAAAATCTCTTTAAATTGCCATGTTCCCTCCTAAGAAAACAAGTCCTATTACGTGGTCTGCAAGCATAGTCAATCCGATGTCGTTAAGAGCTTCTCTGGGTGCTTTGCTTCAAAGGTATGGTTCCCTTTTTAACAGACTGCAAGGCAGCACAGTAGCCAAAGTAGCTACTGGTAGCCAAAGTAGGCAAAAACTGGTATCCCTACTGTTGCTTTGACTGCTTTTCTCACATAGGGCCCGGTAGAATTAAGAAATTTAGTTCATTAGTATTTATTTTGATTTCTCTTTCAATTACTTCTTACTGGGGTGGGAGGAATGAGGGTGGCAAATTACCTGATTCTGAAAACTGTATGGTTTGTGAGTCATTCTCAGATTTATTTTCTCTTTAGCAAGTGTCTCTCCCACTCCCTTCCAAAAAAAAAACCCAAGTCCTCTTGTGCTCTTCAAGATGCATTTCCTGTCCTATTCCAGAAAGACTTTTTCCACACACACCCCCAACTTAGCCCAATGCAACGTTGAAAATACAAAGTACATAGGCTACCACAGAGTCACGCTGGAAGAATGATAAACCAGAAGTGACATGGCTCAATCCATTTCACCTCTAATAAGAAAAAGTTGCGGATAGGAAGAATAAAGAAGCATTTCTTCAAAGGTTACTTTTTTAGCTGATTGCTCTTTATGAATTGCCATCCAAAAGAATATCAGCATCCAGAAAAATTACAGTCTTTTACAAAGGTCAGGAGTGAGAATGGAAACTTGGTAAACTCTTCAGCCTCATCACTGAGTGAATATAAGACACAGAGAGACTGAGAGCAGCTATCCTCCATACAGCAATTATAGGATATGCCAGCAGGTCCATTTTTGATGCTTGGTTCCACTTCTTGAAATGTGAAAAAAAAAAAAATCATTGGTGGGGTTTTTTTCCTGGTTTTCGCTTGTGTTTGCGGGGGGTTTGTAGTTTGGGTTTTTTAAATATCGAAATCCTGGCAGGTTTTTGAGTAGGGCTGGGTTCTATGTACAGCACTCTGTGATGCCGAGTTGTTTGTTTTGCATGTGAACTGGTGAATAGGGAGTAGATAGATCGACTGCCTGCACATCCCCTCCACCCAAGAGACCTCTCCTGCCCTCTCCCACCGCGGTGTAGCGGTCAGTGAAGCAGTAAGCCCAGGCAGATGAGCGCAGCAGTGCGGGACTGTGACTGAGGCAGAAGTTCATTACCACAAGTGGGTGTCTTTTGCATTGCATCGGTACGCAGCTGTGTATATACGTGCCTGCATATAGAGCGACTGTGCACCTCTGCACACACCCTGGCACTTGGCCAGATTTGAGCAGGCACCAGCTCGGTGGCTGTGGTAGGAGGAGGCCAGGTCTGTGGCCAAGCCATGCAGGGTCCAGATGGGGACCCCAGGAGCTCCCCTGCCTGCACAGTCCAAGCGCTGTGTGCCCCTGGAGACCTCCTGGTCACCATGCTCCAGCTGCCACATGCTTGCTGAGTTGGTTGCAAGTGGTAGCGGCTTGGCCAAAACCGCGAGTGTGCGACTTGTACAGCTGAGTCGGTGGCTGAGCTGGTGTCTCCCTGTCCGGGCTGTGCTGGATGAGGCTCTCGTCACAAGGCAGAGGAGCTCGAATCCCAGCAGATGCTCTAAGCGGAGAGGTGACATTTTTGTGTGAGAACTTTTATGTCTCAAGTGGAGATACGAGTTAATCGAAACGTTCTGTAATCTGGCATTGATTTCATCAGATTGCTTCTGTCCAACAACTCCCCCCCGCCCAAAAAAAAAAAGAAGAATTAGGCATCTTTTTCTAAAAATATGGAGACTTGTCACTTAAAATTATTTTCTGAGTGGAATGAGGATCTTCATTCTTCTGGAAATAGCTCTCTGTTCCTTTTCCAACATTTTGTGTGCCCACTTTTGATTAATATTGGGGGAAATAAAGTGGAAAGTTCAGTTGAGTTGAGCAGAATAGCTCCTAAAAATAAATCCGGGATGCTAGAGATGCCTGAGTTTTCAGTTCAGCTCATGAACTTTCTGCCTAGCTGTGTGGACCTTTGCTCTGCACCTGACTCATGTTATAAGGTACTTCCTTTTGAAAATAATAATAAAAAATTTAAAAAAGGTAGTGAGAGCAATGCACTTTGGTTAGGATAATCTGTCAATTAAGGCTCAGATTCTGCAATTTCTTTACAGATAAAACTCCCATTTAAAGCAAAGATGAGCACTGCCTGAACTCAGGATTGAAGAAGGAGCCATTGTGATCGTGCAGTCTGACCCCTGTAAGAACAGGGCACTCCTTTTCATTTAGCAATCTGCTGAGCAGCAGCTGTTAGATTTCTGAAACCACCAAAATGCCTCAAGACACAAAGTGTTTGCTTCAGAAATGAGTGTCAGTTCTAATGCATAACCATTTTTCTTAAGAAATCTTTCTCTTTTTCAGAAGACAATTACAAGCTTTATATTATAGGCTGCGATTGTTATACTACACTTTCAAGAAGGGAAAAAAAGAAACCCCACCAAATTACAATATTTCAGGCCAGCATTTCTCTTGCTTTCTAATGGATTACTTTTGTTTTCAAATCAATGTCCTCTGATTATAGTCTTACAAAGTTTCAGCTTTCACAGTCTAAAGAAGCAGTTGCGACTTTGAGAGCTGAAATACATGTCAAGATAATGCACCTGTTTTGTTTAGAAGTAATAACTTTTCAAGGAAATCTGGGAAAGGTAGATGTCATTTGTATTTAAGATTTGCATCTGAGATGTAGTCACAGTTCATCAGCACT
>VZTL01051669.1:0-17525 GCA_013400535.1 Scopus umbretta | reverse complement strand
GTGTTTCCTGTTGGATGTTTGCTTGCTGTCAACTTGTAGGTCTGGCTTATCTGGCAGAGATGAGCTGTGCTATGCCATGAGCTTCCATGCTACGTACCAAGCTCTGTCCCTCAGTCCAGGACTTCTAGGTGCCCTAGTATCTCACCCTTACCTGCCCCCACCAACCCTTCCCCAGCTGTCAGCAACGATCCTGAGTTACCAAGCATGTCTGATGTCTACAGTCTACATGTTACACTTCCTGCTACTGAGGGTCTTTCTCCTCCTTGCAGCAGAACGGCAGGGTCCAAAAGACAAGCCATTCCTATTCATGTGCAGGATGGTCATCAGTGAAGAGCACTGAAGAGCCAACCAACCATCTGTGAATGCAGGACTGGTGCCAGTAGAGCAGAGCACACAAAGCCACACTGAATGCAACACGGCGGTTGTGAGACTGTACGTACGGCACAGCAGTAAACATCTCCAACTGCTGATACTCCACTTACAATGGCTGTGTAATAAGGGACAGCCTGCAATGTATTTAAAAAGCAGTTCTGTTAGTTTTTATTCTGTTTTTGCAGGCTGAGCACAAAGCTTCTAGAGATTTCAAAAAGATATTTCAAAGGTGCAACAAATCTAAGGAGACTCCCAGGTGGCACAACAGAAATTTTAGCTCATATATTAGTCTTGCCTCATGCAGGTTTGCAGTACGGCAGGGTGACCTGTCATAATCAGATTTCTTTGGTCGGCTTCTCAGCTTTGTACATGTCACACTAGTAAACAGTTTCTGAAATCAAATACTCGACTGATAATTTTCTAAAAATTAAATCATCTAGGGCTAGACACCATTTAAAACCAGACTGCCTGAACTGCAATTTCCACTCCTCAAGTCCAATGGAAAGACACAGCATGAGATTTCTCCACCATATATTGGATGACATATTTGACCTGCTCAAAACAATTGTAAGTAAGTAAAATCAGATACCTGGAACTTCCCTCACTATTATTCTCATAGTAGGTTAAAGCCCTACATCAGTATTAACTGATCACCTTTCCCTTGCCAGGTCAAACCCAGGAACCCATCATACGGTGTTCTAAAGCCACCCACAAAAGACTTGCCTGGAGGTACCACAATGCTCTTCCATATTGCTTCTAACAGTCACTTCAGCTGCCCCTGCCTAATGAGCAACCCCAGCACATGCCTACATTTTGGCACTTTCACTAAAGCTCAGTTGTGCAAAGTGCTAAGCAGGCAGAGAGGGAGCTGATAAAATCTGGGATGTCAGTAGAAATGATTCAGAAAAACCCACAGCACATATTCGACTTTCAACATATGAGATATGCTCTTGGGAATCATTCTGACCTTAAGCACTGTATAGAGCTACTGCCAGAGATCAAACAACATGCGTAACACACACCTAGCTACTATGTCAATATAGGACCCTAACCCTGACCATGGTTACTACCAAACTACCAACATTAACTGGGAGCAGATAATGTTCTCTGATGCAGCGCTGCCACTTAAATACTTTCATTAAGTAATAAATACAATTTACTGTCTTTCATCGCATAAATTCTCTCATCTTATTTCACATTGTAATTTGCTTGACAGGAACAATATAAAGAGTCAATTACACTTTAACTTTATTGTGTTTCTTTTTTTTTTTTTTTTTTTTTTACATTATCTGCAATGTCTGTCTGCACAGTCACTCTGAGGAGTCTTTTTCACACCATTTATAATTAGGGCAAATGTGTTCTTTCAAGGTTTAGTTACCAATAAGGAGTAATTTCTTTACAACTGTAAAAAGCCATTGTGCTTGGGGTATCCAGCAGGACCATGTTCATCACCATTATTGTTCAATATGTTTGTGAAGTCCCTTAAAGGTCTAATAAGGTAAAACAGGAAAGCTGTTGATAGATATCAATGCAAACAATACAAGATATTTTGTTTCCTGAGCCCACAGAAGAGCTATAGCTCCAGCTCAAATGCTCCTAGGATCTCCAGGCCTTCATGTTTCCATAGCAGAAGCAATAGCAAACAAAGATGAGCCAACGTTTTATAAAACAAAACATGAAATACAGCCTAGTTATTATGGACATATAACTTCAAAAAGCCAAATGTTTTTGGCAGGCAGAGCCTTATAAAGCAAGACAAGAGATACTATTCAATGTTACTTATCTTTAAATATCTGTGGAAAGACACTACACACGCATGCACATACACACATTTGTATTTGGATAATCTAGCATGATCAGGATTGCTGAAACCTTGTAAATTGAAATCCAACATTTCAAAACATTTCACTGTAGCCAATATCTAAGTATTGCTTCACGCATCAAAATGCAGCCATTTCTGGGGCAGGAGATACCATTCATGCTGAAGAATTAACAAAACGTACAACAGTTTTGGAGACCAGAAGCTAAAATGTGCTACCTCAGGTAGAAACAAAATAATGTTGTTAGCTAGAAAGCAATTTGGTGAAGGCAGAGTCTCATGTTTGCTATGGGATAAATTCAGTGCAATTTGATCTACAGAAAATGTCAAGACCCAGTTTTACCTCTGATTCAAAGAAGGTCTCTCCCGAAGCATATTTCCTGAAGGTCTCAGGTCCTCAAATCTCTTATGACTGTAGAAAGGCATCTAGGAATGATCTTTGTCACCTTGACTAGCCTAAAACAGTTCTAAGAACATAAATAGTCC
This sequence comes from Scopus umbretta, assembly GCA_013400535.1. NCBI lineage: Eukaryota > Metazoa > Chordata > Aves > Pelecaniformes > Scopidae > Scopus > Scopus umbretta. The sequence continues at coordinate 14,848 of VZTL01051669.1, read as the reverse complement.
TCTAAGTAGATTAATCACAAACTGAGGATAAACTAGCAGTTACAGCTTGTCTGTCTTTGTCAAATATCTTTAGCATTCCACCTAAAGAGAAAGCACCTGCAATATGGGAATGGTTGTGGGCTTTTGCAAAGGTTTGACTTTATCATGTTTCAGTTGGCCTAACACACAGGTACGATTTCTTTGTAGATTAAAGAAGTATTGTAATCAACAAGGAAAAAAAAAACATACTTGAAAGTAACAAGTAGCTCAGATATTCATTACTAGCCATTAACCTGATTTTCTAATGAATACGACATTAGGCATTCATTAACAATCATTTGTGTTTATGTGGAACAGTGGCTGTATAATGAAGGTTGATAAATGAATAGAAATGAAACGAGGGAATTTTGGACACTTGTAAAGCAATTAACTTGTTTGGCATTAATTACATATTGAAAAGCTAAATCAAGTACATTTGGAAAGCCACTAGGACAGAGAGACACAGACCAAGGGTAGATAAAAAGACTAGATATAAAAGAAAAGCTTTATTTCTTTTAAATAAAGAAATACAGCCAGAAGTATGGTATTAATGACAAACAAAGTCCATTTCTAGCAAAAAGAAATCGGATTGCAGCCTGCATGTTAATAAAGAAAAAAGTTAATGAAAAGTGAAACAATGAAGCCAATAAAATAACCCCTCACAGTTGACAATGAAGTGCAAACAGGTGGTGTACTAGAGGGTTAATGTTTTTGTTTCTTAAAGAAAGAGCCATACAAGTGCCCACACACTTGAATGTATGCTAATAAACGAAACCACCTAGCAAATTAGATGCTAGAAACGAGGGAATATGGAAGCTCATTTTACAGTTACCAGGACTCATTCCCTCTAATGAGTTAGTAACCTGATCTTTCCAGGCAGTTTTGACTGCATCATTTCTGCTCGGCGTGGCCCCAGCCCGGAAAACAGATGCTTTCTGTGCCCTTTGCCTGCACAGAGACACATTAACTCCAAGTAAGGTGACACAGCCTCAGCAAACACCATCCACATGTCCCTTTTGCAAGATTAAGACATACAGTATCGAAGATCAGGGGCAAAAGGAGGAAAGAGAAGACTGAAGAGCAAATAATGGGAAAATTTCTGCTTAGCTGGGATTTCCTAAGGCAGGTCTCTCTTTAGCAAAGGAGAAGGGGTCTCCCATGGTATACTGTATTTCTTTCCCCAGCCTCTTCCCACACCCCATCCCACTGCTCTCAATGAAGCAGTGCCTCTTCACCTCCCACAGCAACACCCAGGACAACCCAGAAGTGCAGGAGCCTCTCCCCTCCTCCTGTCTGCCCAGAGAGCTCACAGGGAGCTCCGGTTCCAGGGAGAAAGGGCTGCCAGCAGAGCAGGACCTCGGCTGCCAGAAAGGCCATGCAGTTTGACCCAGGAAATAAAGTGAGACATTGCAAACTGAGAGGCCCTTGTGCTATGGCAGCAGGTAGCAGCTGATGAGCGCTGCTCTTTGGTTGGGACATCACTCCTGTCAGAATGCTGAAACTTCTTCCCTGCCCAAACCAGTGACCTCCGTGCTGCCAACTCCCACCCCATGCCACTGAGAAGAGGAAAGGTCTTCCCTCTGCCTGTTGCTAGTGGCAGTAAAGCTAAAATTTTAAGTTTGTCTCCATCAAAGACTCATACAGATGCTCACACATCCTGAATTAGACCAAGAGACCTGTCAGTAATGTTTTCTGTTTCAAAGAGATTCAGGAATCACCAAATACAGAACCCAGCTCCATTTCCAAGAGTCACTAACAGCCTTTCTCTCTAGTCAAATGTTCTGCCACTGATTCCACCTACAAAATAGCAATATGATCGAACTAAAAAAAGCATAGAGAATATGACTTATATTCAGATATTGCTGCAATTAAAAGAGCTTTACATGCTTCACCTGGCAGGTGCTGTCTAAATTCAATCAGTGTTCTGGATTTATATCCTATACCATAAAAACTGCTTATTCTCTCCTGTGTTGAAAGCACATTTCCACAACAGAAGAACTAAATAAATCTCATCTTGTTCCAATTAATCTTGCTTGGGCTCACAGTCAAGCTTTAGTGGATGCATGTTCCATACTGCGTGGTTCATACCAAAGTCACAGACTACCATAGATTCATCACCAACTCTATACGGAGGATATAATTTCATTTACCTTGGACCAAACTACATATCACCCTCAATAAGTAGGAGTAGCCTCATTTAAAATGTTTTTTAATCTTGCTTGGTGTACTTTTCCTCCACTGCTGTGGTGCTTCAGTGCTAGCTGAGAACCCCAGTGAATCTTCAGAAAGACCCAGCACCACTATAGGAAACCACAAATCCTTAACTAACATATGCTAACTTTTCTCCTCGGAACAAAAGCAGCATCTCTGTTGTCCCCTCAGCAGAAAACACCAATCAAAGATGACTCTTTTCAGGAACAAATGTTAGCCGGGAACTTCAGTTGTTTAATTAAGTTCTTCCGAAAGAAACTGCATGCTGTGGCACTGAAAAGGTTATCAGAGGTCAGCTGCCTGCCATGACTTTGTGACCCCCAAAAGGCAAAATAAAAGATAGTGGTATCCCTGCTGGTAGGATTGGCTTCCGCATTTGTTTCCCTCCCTTTCTGCTTTAATTTAATAGCAATCAGCACAATATGGCTGCTTTTCTTCGAACAATAGGATGGGCAGAAGTTAGATTTACAGCACTGCAAGGGGGAAAGCAGGAGAGAGGGGAAGCACACTATGGCTCTTGATCTACAATAGGAACATCACTTTGATACCCATAAATAACTTGCAAACCTACTTAAGATTCATTGCTGTCAAGAGCTGACAGATGTGCGCTTTTAAAAAATTTAGTATTACCTTATGGAGTCTCTCAAACACACCACTGTTAAGCCAAACAACTGCCTTTAAAAATGGAATATAATTCAGGGTACAGATCCATGTCAAATATATAATGTATTCTTAATATTTCTCTGAACCATTACAGAAGAACTATCATTGTACATGTACAAATCCACATCTAAACCACCAACGCAGCAAGCAAAACTACTGAGGAGGTTGAGACCACACTGTCAGGATCCTCCTTTGGGTTACTTTGGTCACAGCAAATGTGCGCTACAGTCCCTGTGATTACCAAAGTGCACAGAACAGACAGAATTTGACCTGAAGTGTCCAAGGGAAAAGTCTCTATAATTCCAAAGATTTCAGAACATCTATTATTACACCGCCACCCTCATAATATGTTTAAAGCACTCCCATCAATATTAATGAGATTGCCTCCCAAATTCAGTTATCCATTTAGTGATGAGAAAGTAAAAACGAGTTGTTCAACCTTGAGATTTTGTTTAATCATTTTACAGTGCAAGAACTTTAGACATTAGGAGCCAACGTTTTTATTATTGTCTAAGAAGCAGCAAGTTGAGTGGTGGGTTGGTTTTTTTTTTAAAACTATTTCCAACCTCTCCAGTTGTGGTCCCTCATGACTATGAGCATTTCTCTGGCTCATTTCTGCCCAAAAAACTGCCTTCTGTTGAAGATTTCCACCATATAAAACTTGTCAGCAGCTTCTTTCAGATCCAGTATGGGATGGCATCCATGGCCTTGCTGATAGATCCCCCCATCACACAAAATCCTGACCCTGTCCGAGTCCATGGCAAAACTCTCATTGACTTCAGTGGAGTCAGGACTGCTCCCAGCTCTTTGCTCAAAATAAGGTCATTCTCTCTCTTTCCCCAATCCCACCAGTCTGCTTTCTAAAGTGTGAAAGAATCACCTCTGCTCCTACAGCCAGGGCAGGGGTGGAGAGGCTTGGAACAGGGGCAGTCTCAGCCCAGAGGGGGAGCCTGAAACTACAGTCACCACAAACACCATCCTAGCTGCTACATCCTGTTTGTTCTTAGCAGTTGAGCCATTCACCAAAACAGAGATTATTCTACCCCCTTTTAGGTCCCATTCATTTTGGTTTGAGGAGAAGTCAGGTGACAGGAGGATCATTTGCTGTTCATACTGCAAAATCTCCCACAGAAATCAGTACGATTCCAGGTACACTAGAAATACAATGTATTCATACTGTGAATATTACCTTCATTTTTATCCTCATTAAATAAACAGAAAATACCTTTCATATTTTCTAGATGTCTATAGTAGTGAATCTCAGGTCATTACCACACTAAACAGCACAGAGCAGAAAGTTAGATATGTTATGGCAGGACTCTGGGTTTTTTTTCTCAGTAATCCCTTTCTCAGTAATCCCCTTTATTGGTTCTTTTGTTTGCCAGGTGAATTACTCTCTAGAAATTGCAGTTGGTCTTCCAAGAAGGCATATCTCTGTACTATACAGATGTGCAAAATTAGTATCAATAACTGTATCAATTTCAGCAGCAAGCCAAGCTTTGCAGTTCAGAAGCATACATTTTAAAGTGAATCACCATTAGAAAACCAGTTCCAAGATTAAAGTTATCAGAGATAAAAAGACACAAACTAGTTAGTTTTCTGTGGCAGCAATCAATACTGTTCTTCCCTCTGCTTGAATTTTCTCCTCTGTTGAAACACTGTAGTCATGAGGCTGTAATCAATATGCAAAAATACTTTCTAAAGTAAAAAAATCTTAGGTCAACTAAAGATAATGCAAATCATACAGGCAGTTATTCATGTCTAAATGCCAAGCTTCTGGTTTCACTTCCAGACGAATCCAAATGACAAGGAGTACAGTATTTGTTTTCCCTAGTAACGTACTGGGATACAACAGCATATCCTTTAACTGAGTACGGTCTCCTGTGTTTGTCCTCAACTTGTTCCTCATAATTCAGTAAAATACAGAGATGAGTGCCACATCTGGATTTGTTGCCTAGGCAGCAAATAAACTTCATCTGAAACCTCACAGCAAAACATGCAGTTTGAAATTTTAACTGGTGTGGCAAGTGCCTCATTTATCAAACCCACAAGGAGAAAAACAAAATACAAGTGATCAAAAACATCTCAGTTAAAATGAAGTTGCATTGAGGATTTTCAACTTTAATTACTTTAATTTTCTAGCACTTACTTTTAGAAAACAGTTAAATATTGAAGGGAGCACTGGTATCTATAACACACAAATGTGACAGACTCCTGGCCCTATTCAGAGAATAAGATAAAACCATCCACATAAAAGCAATTATATTACATTTACAGCACAAAATGCAAATGGGAGTACATGTGGTTCTACCTACTGTAATAGGTGTTTTTAATAAAAAACACATTTTGGAAAAAAATAAGCGAACAAATACAGCACATGTAAGTCAGAAAGAAATACTTAAGAGGAAGACTGATCAGTCCTCTACAACTCTGTACAGTTCAGTGTAGAGGTTAGGAAAACACTTTTCATGTTTTCATGACATTGGATTTGTGGCTATTTTAAAAGTTTTACAAACATCTTGGCCTTCAGGAGACTTTGAGCCAGTAAGCGAGTAAGACCTTCAAGCTCACACTTCTTTAAAGTAGAGTTCTTTAATATGAATTGCTTCAAAATATTTCTCCAAAATAAGTGACCAAGGTGCCATATTGATCCATTGGTCAGCTGAAGGATACAAATCCTTCTGAAAACAATGCATCTTTCATCTTTCCTGTAATAGGAAGTCATTTATACCTTGTGTAGCAGATTACTTAATCTGATTTCTTTGAGAAAGAAAAACAGGTGGTTTTGCTGGCACTTCAAAGGGTTTCATAAGTGTATCTTAACCTTCTGTGCTGTGGATCAAGACATAATGTTTAAAATCTTCAGGGAGAAGCAGGTACAGTGGAAAAAATAAATAAATGCTTACCTGAATATTATCCACAATGGATAATTTGGCAATGGCAGCCAAGTGCTTTTTCTCAGGTATTTTCAGCAAGGGTATGAGCTATGAGCTCATCTTGCAAATGATAAACTAAAGGAGGCATGTACACTCTTGAGGCCTGATGAAAGCCAATAAATGTGATTACAGGCAGAAAGGCTGGTTGTTTAAAGGATAAATAACAATAAGAAGAAACTAGGACTTTGTAAAAGAACAGATCAAAATTGTCCAGTACATGAAAGTTCAAGATACCATTACTGTTTGTGGTTAATAAAGAAAGAGGAACACTTGGAAAATAGACTGTGTACTGCCATTAGTCAGAGGTGCCGGCAGTAAATTGTAATTTCTTACCATTCTCAGGCCTTTACACTATCTTTCCAAGAAGAGTAGAGCAACCAGATCTCATTGCTGAGATTATCTAGGATGAACTCAGTCATCCCTGGAGCAGAATTCAAGAGGATATGGGGGGAAAGGGAGGGTTATGTCTTATTAATAAAGCAGTTTACATCATCTCAGGTTGTTTTGCCAAGTGGCAAATTTGACTGTGTAAGGAAGAGATGCAATTACAGGTCCATCATCTTTGGTTTTGAACCTGTAAAAGATATGTGCACCCCCATCTGTAACAAGAGTGGTCTCACTGTCTAACCAAGTCCAGGTTAAACCCATTCATAAAACCTGGGTATATGTGGGACCCTGACCATTGCAGCCAAGTTTACTGCAGAAATGAATATTGGTGAGGGCACCAGCTGTATTGTTATATTGGAGGGACACAGCAGAAGAAATCCTTCTTCCTTCCACACCTCAGCCACACTTTCCCTTCCCTGTTTTTACCCCAATGTCTTCCCTGAGACTGAAAGCCAAATCTAGAGCCCTCCATAAGGGTGTGGGTGAGACAGACCAATACCACAGTGGTCCCAAAATGCCAGTTCCCCACGTGGAAGGAGGAGGCAGAAGAACCAGTGTCTCCCTTTGAAGAGCTGACAGGTTTGTGATGCTGCCCTCTACCAGGTAAACTGGGTGTGAGAGAGAGACCAGGAACTCAAACATCCAGATTCTTCAACTCCATATGTCACCAAAACTATGCAAGTCCAGAAGCAATGTCACACCTATCGACTACACTGCCTGTCACTCGCAACAGCTGCGTTCACAAGCTAGCACCCACCAAGTTATTTTTCCACTAAGTTTTACCCAAATGACAAGCTCTTTTTTCAAACTCTGTTGCTTTGTTATGTTTGACCCTGAAAATCCTGCCTCGGCAGAACTCCTCCCCATCCAACAAGCGCAGGCTTAGAGAAAACTGACTACATTACCTACAAATTTATTTAAAATTCAAGTGCACTGGAGCTATATATTTCAGAATAAAACTTTTGAATAAGTACCTACATAGTATAAAAATAAGTCAAAAGTGTCTCAGTATGTCATGAAAAGAGGATTATAAGATCCTACAAAGTATTTATTTCTTACAATTACAATATAGTGATACTTCATGTTCAGTACCTAATAAACAAATATGCAACTTTTTGAATGTCAAACTGTGGAACCTATACCTTGAAGTCCTGGGGTGTAAGACTATTGTTACCTGCAGAAGAAGAATCAATAATGACTGATTTAAATCAGCGTATCTCTATCAACCTCAGCAGGGCCGTGCTTCTGTGAGAATCTGGTGGAAAACTTTGGTTTGAATATTAACACAAGTGAATCTTGGGGAGGGAGCAGCCCCTGGGCTGTTTCAACAATGCCATACAATTTGCTAGCTGTGGCCTACACTGTGGTCTTCAAATCCCTCCTCCATCAAAGAGGAGCTTGAACTGCACTGCTCCAGTTCCCAGCTTGAGAGAGAGAGTCTCTTCTCCCTGAGGGAAGAAAGGTGAATTTTGTACATTTTTTACTTACTGTATTTAAAAATGTAGTCATGTTTAATTATTATATTAAATAATGTGAAGTGAAAGTATTGTCTAGTAAAAAAAAATGTTATAAATACCCTACATCTACCTTCTTTTCCAGCATGTTCATATTACATTTTTCATTCAAACTAGGGCTTTCTTTTGTGGTCTTTTTTTCAGTGGTTTTTATATCAGAAATAACTACAATTGTGGAATTGCTATTCTTACATTAAATAAAAATTCATGAAGTTTTTTCAGGATGACTTACGCAGAACAAAACAAAATACATGCACCAATTGAGCAAGATGGCATGGAAACTACAAGTGGATACTTACAACAACTTGACTACACTTGCAATTGTTAACCACAGGCCATTGCAGGTGGGGTTTTCTGAAACGCTCTGCTTTGGCCCTATTCCCAGTAGACCAGCACAGGGTGCTCTGTAAGACATGATCAGAGGTTATGAATGGTTATGGAAAGCATTGCCATCACTGGCTGGTCCTTTCTCCTGACCATAAAGAAGCAAGCATTGAACTGATGAGTGCAGCAAGATCAAGTCACATACCTTCAACTTCACTTATGGGTTCATAAAATAAATCCTTGTCTTTCTATGTGGAAGGAAAATGGTTATTTCTTATGAAAATCATAAATTATAGCCAGAAAGACTGATTGACATCAGTCCAATCCTTCCCATGGATGGTTAATGAGAAGAAAGATGCTTCTCTTCTCATTCCTTCTTATGACTCCCTCCATCCCTTTTGCCACGATGGTTTGGGATCAGTTTAACAACAGTTTTGCTATTGAGGATCCTGATCTTCTCACCCTAGCCATAAACAGCAGCAAAAATCTTGAATTTTCTGTTACTGAAATATTTTTATCTGTTTTTCTCTTTATGTTGATCGGACTTTTGAACCACCAGGTCCTCCCTGATAACCTGTAGCTGCCTTCCTTGGCATTCCTCGGGGTTACTGCAGGGGTGGGACACTGGGAGCATGACAAGAGGACTCTAACCCAAAAAGACAGACAAGAACTGCATACCCTGCACAGAGGCCCTGGAACAATGGTTGTGCCTTGCTCTCCCAGGTAGGACTGCAGTCTGTCTGTGAGAACAAGGAGCCCGACTCCAGAAACGCGTGTTTCACTGAAACCTAGGCTTAACAAGTCCCAGGTGATTTCTGTGCTAAAAAACAAGAGAGCCTAAAGCTAAAATAGGTTTTAAGCCTGAAGCTAAAATATACCTCATCTTGAGAACAATAGCCGAGTATAAATCACATTCAAATCCTCTCTCTGAAGCCAACTGAGCAGGATTCAACCTTTTATAACACAGATTACAACACAGCTATCCTAATTAGTGGCACCCACTCCTCCAGGGTTGTTCTCAATTTATTTTTTTTTGGATCTTCTGAATTTCATCCTGATAAGTGATAAAAAATTGACAATTTTGGTAGCATCAGTTGTTCATTCACCCTTATTGTTTTTCTTTTCCAAATAGTTTTATATAGCAGCCATTCCTGGGCAGTATTTGTGCAGCTTTTGTTCACTGCCTGAAAGTGGAGACGATGCGTTGGGCTTCTGGTTTTGCTCATAATTTCACATTGGCAAAGTTTGTTCAAATCCCTTTAAAACCTCTAAGCCTATCTGCAAGCCAAAAAGGTACGGCTTCAGAAGGCAAAAGAAATAAATCTCTTTGAAATGCTAATGGAGTGGAACATTTTCTGCTATTTCAAGAAATAATCTAGCCTTTTGGAAAATTTGCAAAGGGTTTGCTCTAATGAAGATATTTTATTTTATGACATGCAATTATAGTTCGGTGAAAACAATATTGCGCTGTCACAGCCTTGTTCCTTGTGCTGTGAAAATAGAAACGCCATTATAAGAGAGAAACTGCCGCTTTTAGGAACACACAATGTTTCTACTAGCTTTGTTGAAGACAAACAAAGCACTGAGCTCTGTGTAGATATCTGAAAGGTACAGTTTTCTTTTTACAGTGACACTTCAGTTACTTTTCTTTAAGTATTTTTAAAGGGGAAAAAAGTGTCTAGAATGAATTTGTCAGGAGTCTTGAGGAACTGGAATAAAAATACATAAGGACAGTACAACGCTTGGTGTTGTACCAGCCACCACATGTGTGATTAAAAGCCTACCTATGGCACCGGGCTAGGTCCCGTAACAGAGAAAAGATGCTATGCCCAAATATTGCTCATCGAACTAAATTATGGATCTGGGAACATGAAAAAAGGAAAAAAAAAAAGGCTTCAAAAGAAAAATAAAACAATGCTCCTAAAATAGGCCTGATTATGTGGGTCACTAAGTACTGTGTATTTCCCCTGTAGCATTTCATAGTCGTTACTGTTGCCAGGGGAAGCTTGATCCTCTCATTATGTATGTTTGTCTTTCACATCAGAGCTCCTCTCTTTCTTTCCATGCCCCGGCACTGTAACAGAAATAAAAATAAGGAATGAACCCCCATTATTACCCAAATACCTACAAAGCAGAGGGAGTGACCCCGGCGGGTCGGCGGGTCAGCCCCCTCATCATTGATGCACTTGCTCCAGCGGACCCCTGCCTTTTGTCGCAGGGTCAAAGCCAAGACCTCTGCTGAGTGTCCTCAGTGAAGAATTAACAAGTGTGACAATTTGTGGTCCCTCCCCCCCCGGCCCCCGGTCCTGCCTGTGTGAATGCTGTAAATAGAGACATCTGGATGGAGGCCTTTCACTGCAGTAATTGAAAATGAACATGGATCAAGTTCTGGCCTGTTGTATTCATAAATCTTCAGGCTTAATTACATTAAAGGGAAATCTAGGGCCCAGCTCTATGGAAACGGCAGATCCTATCGGGCTCTCAGATCATGAATCTTTAAGATAAGTGTTTTTCCTCTCTTCAGGACAGTCAGATGAGAAATTTCGATCGGCTCTTTCCAACGTCAGAAACCCAGCAAAGATCTATAATTGTTCTTTGTGTTTTCCTTTTCCTTCGTATGTGACGTGTTTCCACCAGTGGGGAGTTGGAGGACTTGGACGTGCGAGGCATCAGGCTGTCGTTGTACCAGGCATTTAGGCCATTTATCCTGGAGGACCACGCACACCCTCCATGTGGAAATTTAGGAGAGGGAATATGTGTAACTAGCTCAGTCTTATGGGTTTCACAGGCACAGGGTCCTTGGTCCTGCTTCCTAGCAAGAGCTGGAGCACGATAAGCGAATGGGATCTGCAATTCTGCTCTCTCATCTCAAAAAGTAAATTGATTTTGAGTTCAGTGGAGACTCTCCTCACGTCTGTCTTTTAAAGACTTAGCTTTTCTTGAAGGAACAAACTGATATTCTGAAAAATCAATAAACAAACAAACCAGTGGCAGAAGGGCAAAAATTTTGGATTTTGAATAAACTGTCTAGTTGTTAAGAGCTGGTTGTTTCACAAAAACATCAGCACTTTCAGCAGCATTTTCTGTCTCTGTAACAAGCTCTTATCACAGTTACAGACTCCACAGTGAGCTTGTACACGATGCAGGTTCTCAGTGCAGCAGAAGCTTTGGTAAAAAGAACACCCCAAATGGAATAAAGATACACAAGAGCCAAGACATTTTTACGTGAGGTAAGAGACCCTACCCAGAAAAAGTGCTGGTGTAGACAGACCCCCTTTAATTAAATTCTGCAGGAACTAATTTGATAGCATGTAAGTCGACTGCTGTGTCCACAGCCACGAGACAATGTCAGTGAGCCATAATATGGCCAAGTAAAAGGGAACCCTCCTGTTCATTGAGAGACCATTGGAAATATATGATAGAGCAAATAACAAAATCTTGTATCTTGGCCTTTATACACATTCTGAATGGTGCCATGTGGTGGGATTTTATCATTTTCTTTGTGAGCATTTTAAAACTAAAGAAAGACTAAAATTCACCAGAAAAAAATACTTTAACCAGTTCAAAAACAGCATGAAAGCTCAAGACTTTTTGTAAAAAAAGAAAGGAAAAAAACCCAAAACCCCACCAACCAATTACTTCCCAAATACAATTTTGCTTCCATGAAATTTCAGCCTGAATGAACTTCGATACCATGGCTACAAATTTTCAATTAATAATAGCAGGGTGAGTTCCATGAAGAACCCCAAATTTGGTCCTCAGTCCCCACAGCTACAGGTTCCCCCCCAAACACACAGGTTTCTCCACTCCATTCCTCACAGAGCAGGGAAGCTCTGCAGCAGTAAGCGGCAGTAGCTAGGTCCTACAAATCAAGAGCCTGTCCTGCCTCTCAGATTAGGGGCATATTGCAAGAAATAAAAGCTTCTAACAAATATCTCCTGAACTGGAATTGAGAGTAACCTACCCCCTTTAACAAATCTTGATTTTGTTCCAGGACTTGTACAAACTGCTGTGGCAGAAAACTATCAATAATGTTTGCTCTGCAGGAGAAGAGCAGGGTTACTTTTAGCCTTCAAAGAACCAGTGGGTCAGTAGCAAGTGGCTTCGCTGTCAGCATTTACCATCTTATTGACAGAAAGGGCTGGGTAATGACTCGAGGATTATTTATATGAAACCCAGAGCCAGTGACACTGTAAGTTATAGAAAGAGGACAAGCTCACAAAGCAGCGGCCGTGTGTCTGAATGAGAAGGGACACGCTTTCTGTCAGTGGGGCTCAGGGGCTGCATTGGAGATCCAAAACTACAAACTTGCACCTAGGCTCATACATACATTTCCCAACAAGGCGGAAGGGTGACAACAGTGCCAAATAATTCATGGTACAGTGAGGCCAGTCCTCCTCTCTGCAAGGCTTTCTTATCTGACAGGTTTACTCGCATACTTTTTGTTATTCTCCAGCCATTCTGCTCCAGGATTCTAGATTTCGTCTTTATCTTAATTGTAGGTTTAAGTGGTGAACCATTTAGATGCAGTCAATTTTGTAGAGGTCTTTCTGTCATACATTTGATAGGAACTCTGGATCCTGGGCCCTCTCTCTGCTGCTTTTACTGCCACCAAAGAGAGACTACTCTGGCAGTGAAATCATCAAAGGCAACAGAACCTGGTCCTGGGGGGTTTAACCACCCACAGTGTTAATAGCATTTGGGAGATGCCAGAGTTGGTATGTCTTTCCCAATTCTGAAACTTTCAAACTGTGCCAGTGGTCGGGGCTAACTCCTTTTGCACAGGCTTATTCCTATTCCTATTCCTATTCCTATTCCTATTCCTATTCCTATTCCTATTCCTATTCCTATTCCTATTCCCCTCTTTTCTCTCTCCCACCAATACCCAGACCCGTACTCCCTCATGTACTCGCCGAGCAGGTCAGAATTCAGACCCTGTGCTGCATAGCGACTCCTCTGATATAGGCTCAGGCAAGCCTGGACAGTGGTACCGAAATACACTGTGGGATGTTCTGCTCCTGCAAACGCTTTGAAAGGAAAGTAAATCAGCAATTTTACATTCCTCTTCTTCCTGGCAAGGAACATGCAAAAATAACAATTTAGTAAAAAAATAAAGTAATTAATTAAACAAGTGTTATGGATTTAGTCCTGCTCATAACTCATCAGTGTCTGCCTGTTTTTTTGGAGCTAGTTGGCCTTTATTAGGGTATTTTATTGGCCTTAAATTATTAAATGACAATAGAAAGCAGCCATCGTGCATGTGTACTGCAGCTTGTTGTACTCTTCTTTGCTGCCTGCATTGATGCTGGCTGTGAGTTCATTAAAGAAGGTAAATTGATGTCTGGTTATTTTTTTTATTGTACTACATGGCAATATACTTATATGAACTAGGAGACATCCTTTCTGCGCAATTTTATTTGAATTCTGTGAGGACTGGGTGCCTAACTCCCAGGGGTATCTTTGACAGTATCTGTTTGTGCTACCTGCAAACACAAAAACAATGCCTCAAAAAGGTAAAATCAAGTGGATTTTCTGGAAATAATCAATAGCAATACTTTATAAAGTCCATTAAAAGCAGTTAACTTTACAACAGGCAACCTATAAAGAAAATCCAATCATAGCACTAAAATTTGATTCAGCTTTTTGTTTACTTCCATACTTTACCAATCCTGAATGTACAGCTGCTGCTGAATCTCGCCATGAATAATGCAGGTGAAGATCCATCATGAATATGATGGATACTAATGAAAAGCATCTGTTCAATCATGTTGTACAGATTCAACTGGCCAAAAGTCACCTCAGGAAGTGAGGATATGATCTCTCTAATGAGCCAAATTTCCCTACACTCTCAGACCTTCTGTATATTTGCTCACATCCCAGTTGCAACATATATCTAGTCTCTCTCTATACACAAATATGTATAACGTAGGCCCTTCTACTGACATAGGCAACTACTTTGAAAGAGGCAATTGTTAAGGCTCTAAGGTCATAGCAGTAACTCCTTTGCTCAAGCTTAAACCAATGCTTTATGCAGCCAAATGCACCAGAGCAGTTTCTGGACAACTATTTCATGCAGGAACTGTATCGTTTGAGACTCTAAAATATTCGGGATGAAAACGCCACCCCTTGTGCGGTAGGCCAGCACCAGGCCCTACTGGAAAAGTTTTCTTAGGGAACATGAAACTACACCCTAATTTCATGGGCAGCCTCCATAAAGACATTATGAATATCTATGCATAAAGCCATATAGCATAAAATATAGTTACTGGAGCATTTTCTTTTCCCAAAGTAAGACGTCTACCTGAGCTAGTATACTTCAGCAATACCTGAAGCCATTCATGTCCTGCATTAACCCAGAAGTCACTGCCATTCCTGGGCTGCCTGAGCCTGCCCCAGGGGAGGGAAAAAAGTATTGCAGTAGATGCTGAGAGACAGGCGAGGGGGCGTCTACACTTTGAACAAAAGAAAACAAAAAAGCCTCCAAACACCATAAAACTTACACAGACTTTCTAGTATTTTGCCAGCTGTATGAGTTGGGAAGTGATTACAGGCATCTTCATCTTTGACACTGTTTCTTATTTATGTTTCTTTTTTTGACTCTACAGACCTCAGAGTCTGTATAAAGGCATAAAGGTAAAGATTCCTTATGATGCAGTTGTGTTGTACCATTACTAACAAACAAGTTGAATATATCTGTTGCAAGCCCAGAAACCTTGGAAGACAAACTTTAGGGTAGCAACACATTTACTTTCCCCATGACTGCACTACTTGAATTTTTATATACATGTAAATGCA
>VZTL01051662.1:6077-16807 GCA_013400535.1 Scopus umbretta | reverse complement strand
CATGCCTTTTTTGCATGCCCAGCAGTCCCCAAACTGCCTGAATTTATGACTGCCATATAAATTATTGATATTTCCCCAAGACTCTCAGGGCTGAATAAAATTACTGATGCTTTTGCTATCATTATTATGAAAAACTTTTAAAAATATGAACATCAGAAACCTTTTTCTGTAGAGGCCAACTCTTTCAACCTCGGCATTGCAACCTCCTGAGCAGACAAGCAAGAACTAAAGCAAACTTGATTTTATGGGGTTTTTGGAAGACATGCAGCCCAATTTATTTGAGCATATGATAACATATGATTAGCTCAGTAACAACACTTGACTGTTCTTGAAGTAGTTTCAAACATGTTAAGTAAGACAGACCTGGGTTTTACACTAAAAGTTCAGTAACTTGAGGAAGTTTTGGACTCTGAAACAGGCAGCAGGACAGGCTGTTATGCAGAATATGCTGCAAGATAAAAAAAAAAAAAACAAAACATTTTACACTGAATGTCCTTTTTTGGAAAGGGAAAAAGAACATTTGGAGCAACAAAGTTGGCTTTTTCGATATTCCACATCTACTACTTGGAGAGGGGGGGAAGTACTGTCAGCTGCTTTTTCTTTAGAAGTGCATAAGAAATAGCCATTTAAATACTTTTTTTTTTTTTTAACTCTTAAGTTATCCTTCCTCTTTGAATGCACAGGACTAAACAGTAGATGAAAGCACTGTAGATACTCTGTTTTTCACTATTACCAAAACCAAGTCTGAAACAAAAGTGCAAATTAATCCTCTTCATTAAATTCAAACACAAATATCAGACATTAAAAAACATGCAAGAGGAGAAATGCTACCAGAAGCCCAAAGACTTTGTTCATTATTTCTGATAGTGCAAACTGATATCATTTGATAAGTGGCAACAGCAACAATATGGAAGGATTAATACAACGAGGCTGGCTAGGTGAAGCTCTAGGTGAGTGAACAATTCATTACCAAATCACATTACAAGATGGAAGCATGTCCAAAACATTAGATAAAAGGCAAACCACGTTTTTTCTCTAAGCATGCATGATTTAAGACCAATCAGGAAACTTTTTTTTTTTTTTTTGATATGGGGAATAAGCAAAGCTTTTTTTTTTCCCCTGCAATTAAATACAAAATCCCCTCTGTGGGAGAGGAAAAAACCTATCAGGTGAAAGGGATGAAGCTGCACCTCTTCCTCCCTTCAGTAATCCACCCTGGAGCTAAGCTATACACCGGTTCTGGCTCTGTGTCACTAAATCCAGGCCCTGGATGCCTTCTGCAAGTCTCGAGCCTGACTAGCTCTCGGCTCCCACTTCCTCAACAACATTCAAAGAATTTGACAGTATTTAGTAGTCAGCACGACTACATTGCAAAACTGTACATCAAGTTTACCATGTGAATACGAGTTCTCCAAAGGAAGCGTGCTGTTCTGCAAGAGGCTTCATAGACATTTTTGTAACAACCAGCACATTGTTGTGTGCTGAGCTGAGCTACTCATACAGCTTTCAGAAGTACCAAACCAAAGGAAAATAGCCAAAGAAAAAACAATATTTTGTACACTATCTGTTTAGGTATCACCATAATCAAGTGGGCAGGGATCCACATTCAGGCATACTCCATTAATGTCCTTTAATGGAGGAGTTACACACCAAGCCCCCATCCTTCTGTGCCATCCTCACTCTTGCTGAGTATTTTGAGCCAGGATTCAATATAACATTTGCGATTTTCTTTCCAATATATAATTATGCACACAAAGTTTATTATTTTCTGCGCTACTTAAGTTTCCTGGAAATTGAGATCTATTTCCCAGAGAGAATAACACAAAATGCCAAAACTGTGTTTTTAAACCAAACAGAAAAGAACATAACAGCACTTCAGTTAAACTTTTACAACCCAATATACATCACCTTTCTCTTAAAAAAAAATGCAGGGTTTTTTTTTTGTTTGGTTTGTTTGGTTTTTTTGTGGTTTGGTGGTTTTTCTTATTTTTTTTTTACTTTCCACTGAAGAGGAAAAGCTCTTTCCCCTTAACACTGAAACAGCCAAATACCATAAAGACAGTATGTCACAGTTTAAGAAAAAAAGGAAATTGGAAATTTGTCTTATTTCAAATGTACTGGGTTAATGTCTCTATATGAACAATGAAGCAGCAAAAAATGGTAACAGAGAAACTGGGCTTTCAACAGAAATACAAGAAATATTTTCAAAAACCTTTCATTTAGAGAACAATTTTACTTTGCACTTTTGAAAACATCAGCAGATCGTGCAGTCTAAGTGCCTCTTGCAGAGCACAAGCCTCCAAGCCAGAAATTTATACTACCACCAGCACTATGACCTAATCCTTCAAGTATCTGGAAAGCTACAATATTCATTAGCTGAGAGAACTGTATCATTCATACACACTGGAAATCTGCTGCTCAGATAACCTCATCAGAGGAAATACAATTCAGTTCATGGACGCATGATTTTGATCAAGGCTTTTAAAGTAAAAGGACACATGATTTGTCAGCCAGAAGTTTTGCTCATTAACTGTGTATTGAGTTGTAGGAATAGATCCAGTCCTCCTTCCTGACTGCATCTGGTGTTACCAGGGTTGTTTTGTTTGTTTGAGAAGCCCTTTTATCCCTGAGGGCCACAAACATACTTAGGCACTTCAATCAGATAGTAGACAAGAAGACCAGCCAAATCTGCCTTGCTGAGCGTAGTGTTTCCTCCTCCTTGCTATCTCCTGGTACTCAAAGGCTGCTCAGGGAGGTAGGAATCATTGTTTTATCCTGGTTTGGTTTATTTTTTTCATTACCTACAATGTAAAGGCCAAAAAACACAAAGGAAATATAAATAACCAATAAGAGTTAACTCAATCAAGACTTTTTCTATGGTTTAATAACTGAAAATAAGCAGCGAAGCCATACATGGATACATGCATCACTACCTGTGAAAGCATCTTTCACTTTTGCAATGAAGAGATGAAATAAGCACAACTGAGTGACATTGAGGGATGTGTAAGATAATGCTAAATAATGAATGGCCACAGGGATCGATAAGGAGAAATTGGAAAGACTCAAATGTAACTGAAATTTATTCTTAATTAAATGCATATGCTCCTGCTGTAATTTCAAAGTTCAGGCTTAGGTTTCCAAAAACAGATAAGAAAATGGAACCAGAAATGATTTTAAACTGTCCCCTTTCCTCTGAATCGCTTTCTAGAGGAAATGAACCTCTACAGTAGAACTGGCATTCCCAGAAATACAGAACAAATAGACACAGCTCATTAACAGCAAGTTGAATTAAAGTATAAAGGGATCTTAAGAGAGATTTGGGTTATTTAAAGGTAGCACAGAGTTTACAGTGCAAGTTGTAATGTAAAACTCAGGGTGAGATGTACTGTTTAATACCATTTTTAATTCCTTCCTCTTTAATCCTCCAGATAAGAAGTTAACAGCGAACCTTTATTTTTTTTTACCTTTTCCTGAATTTTGTGGTTTAAACATATAAACTCCACACTCTGATGACATGGATGCTATCTTTATCTAAACACTATGCTATGTGTCTGCTAATATGCATATTATGTGGTTTTTCACTAAACGAATAACAACTTACCATTTTAGTACCCTTATTGGGGAAGAAAACTTTTAAGCATTGACATGTCTGGGACACAACACAGGTAAACAAAAAAGAAAAAGCTAAACAAAAATCCCTGGAGCTTTAGATGAGCCAGAATCTTGTTTGTAGAGATAACCATGGCAGGACATGCTCAACTATTTCGGGTTTTGAGAGTGTAAGAAGTCCTGTGGACTGGGTGCTGTCAAGAACACTCTGTGGCCACCTTTCAGAAATGCTATTTCTACTACTCAAGAGACCCACAGTTCTGAAGGATGAGTGTAGATCAGATTATTAGATGCGTATTGTCTGTCATGGCTTTTTCCAGCTTCCACTCCAGTGCTCATCCTACTAAAAAAAATGGAGAATCATTTAAAAAGAGATGTTTAGTTTGCAAAACACTACACACACACCCCCCCCATATACCCAAGAGCTTCACTTAAGATCACTGCAAGTCAGCATCTGTTCTGTTACTTTATTGGGTCATTACACTAATGAACACACCAGTAAGACACACTAGTTGTCCAAAAAAATACTTTCAGGAAGAAAAGACATATGCAACTGGCTTGCAGGGGTACCTATAGATTACCCCAAAAAAGTAACTGAACACAAACTCTTTTATTACAGTTGTGCTCTCATGTCCTATTTAGCCTGCATAAGCAACGGAGTATACAATGATTTTTCCTACAAACAAGCTTTCCTGGCTCATTATGGCCTATCATTTCCTCCATCACTAAATGGATAAATGAGTTAAACTCTTGGTGACTTCCCCTGCACCTTCCAATTATTTCTGACTTTTTGCTGTACATGTTCTTTTGCCATAAAATGCTTCTTTGTGATAATTTTTATAGCAATCTTTTGATAGAAAATCACAAACTACTATCACTAAATAGTACCTCCTGTATCATGTCATGGTTGGGAAGCATACCATTAGGACATGTCATTTCTGTTAGATCATTAAGTTAAAAAGGATGGTGTATGGATGCTACTGGCACAGAAGTACTCACGAGGAAAACCAAAGAGCTGTAAACCACAACTCTCCTAAGGCAATAGCATACACTGTGTGTACAATGCTCTTCCCAATCTTTACAGTGCAACCATACTTTTAAAAGGGACAGGCAGGTAATGGACTACAAGTACGGGAGTGAAGCACATAGGAACCAAATTGCTCCTAGTAGTTCCAAATGCAAAATGTTCCCACTTGCAATTAGAGAAGATCCCTTTTCTTAACTCTCAACATGGAAAGACTGCATCTTCCCAGGCAGCTGAGTGGGAAATTCTCTTTCCACATGGTGTAATTTGAGTAGATCTACCCTTAATGGTCTGCCTAGTCCAACCTCCAAATCTTTCCTCCGTGTATTAGCTCTGCCCACACTGCCTTGATTCTTTCCCTCCTTGAATGCCAAGCAGCAATTTCGTACCGTTTACTATGCAGCTTGCTTAATCACAGCTTAGTTAATTGCCCCAGCTTTTTGTCTATCCAAAATACCTTTCACTTCCACGGAGCACTGGTCATATCCTCTGTCTCACACATCAATATGGCTCAAGTAGCGGGTGCTGGCAAAGAGCTCTCCTGTTATTTACAACAAGCCACATCCCTAGCACAACTTAGCCCAAAAGACTCCTTTCTGCTTTACGGTTTACAGCACTCAGCACTCTGCAGGCCACAGGATGCTGGCTTTTCCCCATGGGTGTGGATATTTCTTCCACTACAGCACTTTAAGTACATAAATCGTGTTCTAATACTGCTTTTTCCATGTTAGCAATTACTGCTGAACCCACAGACATGTTCTGTGACTAGGACTGAGAGGTAATTCACACAACTAAAAAGAGGCAAGTAGATGTGTATAACCCACTTCTTAGGAAAAGTTAGTCCATATGAGGGATAATTTGAGAGTCCCCTGTACTGAGTAAACAAAAGTTAAATCAACTTTGGCCCAATGAATTTCAACTCTGTGGGAAAGAGCTGCAGACAGCTACAATTCCAGCCTTTAATATAAAACCCCATTCTGCCTCTGTGGGACTATTAAAAAAAAAATGCACTCAGACCTGAAACATGGCTATATTGAAAAATGTATTTGCTAGTGTTGTGAAAAACCTTAATTAAAAAGTATTTCTGTAAATATAATTTTTATGCTCCTGTAATGTATCTCCTTGTCCAAGATGCAGTTTTCCAATTAAAGCATTAAGGTTTTCTTAACTATTCTAAAACTAAATCCATCTCTAAAAATAAAGCTATGAAACCTCTTTCTGTCAGAAAATGTCAGAATTATAAAAAACAGCACTTAAAATTCACCTGAGGAAATGTGAAGGAAGAAAAGAACCTCATATGATTCTCTTGTAGCTGTCAGTGCCCCCTGCTCATCTCAGATGTGTACTGAGAAACGCTGGTTTTTGGTAAGATATGCAAATATGTATCATATGCACCAAGATCAGATACCCTGAGGAAGACGAATCATTTTCATAATTATCTCCACACACTAACATTTTGTTCAACTGAAGGCCTAGGGCTTTTTTCAGTTTTAAAAAGTTACGAGAAAAATATTTGCATAAAGCAATCATTATATTCAACATACATTCATTGAATATATTTTTTTAAAACCCTATATAATCTTGACTATCAAACATTACAAATATGTGTAACAGCTCCCTGGACTAAAGGCAAAATTGAACTTCCATATTTTCTTGTGCAATTGAAACTGAGGAAAATGTTTCCAGTATTACTGATGAAAATACTGTATGTCATGCAGTATTTTCTCAGCAGTTTTATAGACTTAATTCCCTTCTTTTGTTAGGATTATGTATTATAGTCAGGTATAAAACTATTGCAGGTAGTAACAACTTACACATGTCAAGCAAATGATACAGACTGTTCAAGCTGCTTTCATTTCCCTTCACAGAGGAACAGTAAGAAAGGAAAATGGAGAATAAACCCTACGTTGCTGACTTCAGACATTACGCACAAAACCGACGCAGAAACCTCTAGAACAACAAAGCCTGCAGCTGCCCACCATACCTTATAGGACAAAAGGATACTTAGAAAATAAAACAAGTGCTTCTCAAAGAAGAAATAGGAAAAAACGGTCAATGTAGATTCTTTCCTGTCATTGCAAATAGCCTTAACACATCACACAGCAAACTGGATTTGTATATTGACCTTTCTCAAAATGCTTAACACTGACTAAAAGGCTCAGTGCAGTGTAGATAAACATCAGTAGACTTGTATAAATAGAGGCATTATGAGTTACAAGAGTTTAAATCCCTAATTACTCCAGACTGCTAAATTTCCCAAGGTTGTCACCTCTGAAAGACTCAGATACAAGTAAAAGTGTCTGTAGTACTTAGACAAGTATTTAGTACTGTTCTGGGGGCAATGATGCATAGTTTCGGTACTGCCCAAGAAATAGATTCTTCACCCACCTTGAAAGTAGATCTGAGAAGTTCTAGAGTTTTACTCTAAGTCTTTGAACAAAAAAAATGAAAGTAGAAGCATTTTAAGCATTAACCTTGTACTGCTGCAGCATTACAAAAGCAGTTTAGGAAACCTGAACAGTACAGCCGGTGACAAGTGGTGTTCCCCAGGGCTCAGCATTGGGGCCAGCCTTGTTTAATGTCTTGATCAACGATCTGGATGAGGGGATTGAGTGCACCCTCAGTAAGTTTGTAGATGACACCAAACTGGGTGGGAGTGTCAATCTGCTTAGAGGGTAGGAAGGCTCTGCAGAGGGATCTGGACAGGCTGGATCGATGGGCCAAGGTCAATTTTATGAGGTTTAACAAGGCCNTGGAGGTGTTCAAAAAACATGTAGATGTGGCACTCCAGGACATGGTTTAGTAGACATGGTGGTGTTGGGTTGATGGTTGGACTAGATGATCTCAGAGGTCTTTTCCAACCTTAACGATTCTATGATTCTGCTAATGTAGAGTTGTTTCCACAGTCACTGTTTATAACTTCCAACACCGTGTTGAAACTTAGAATAAGCAAATACAATAAAACTCTGTCTACAGAAGAGAAAATACTTTTTAGTTTGTTTTTTCTTGTCAGTAAATATTTTTGGGCTCTTGGTTAATTAAAAATAAACCTTCAGTATGCTATGCAATAGAAACATTGATTTCTGCTCTCCAAACAGAAAATAGTGAGATTCCCTAAGCAATTTGCAGCAGCAAGGTTAAAAGATACAGTTAAAATTCTTCTAGCATCATCTAGTGAAGTTACAACTATACAAAAAAAATGGTTATTTCAGATACTTGTGTAGACTCAGAGTTCAGTGGAACACAGTATACATTTATGATCTTGGCATGAGAGAGTCAAAAGAACAAGGTAGACTTGTGACCATTACTGCTGACCTCCATGCATCCATTCCCATTTACTATCACCATCTGCCTACTAGAAAATGAAGCTGACCTGATGGATACAGAAAGCCTTGTCTAGTGTAGCAAGATGTCATCATATGTAAGGATTATACTCTAAAGTCTTAAAAGTCAGAGTTCTACTATTTCTTTCAAAAACTATCAACAGAAAGAGTCAATACTATACTTCAAGCAAGGTGTCAGGGTGGCCAGTTACAGGTTCCTATCAGCAATTCTACCCACTTTTGAGGCAATGTATTACTGAACTTCTATTAAGAATTTTTTCATCCTGTCTCCTACAGTAAGGGCAATCAACAATCTGTACGTAATTTTGGGAAGATGCATTACGCACACAGGTTAATTTGCTTCCATAATCAGACAGGAGAGAAGAGTATTAGGATCCCTCCTTGATATGAGTCATTCTTGCGGAAACTCCCAACTTCCTCACTTACTCATAAACCAAGGACCAAGAGTGCTGAGTAAGTATATAGCTCAGAATTGCAGGGATAGGTAATCTGCCATTACAGATACTTACTAAAAATTCCAAAGTCCTCTTTCAGAGCCCTTTTTCAGATCTGAAACAAAATCAAACTTAAATTTCCAAGGGGCATTTCAAGCAGTTTGTAGACTGTCTACTCACCTTTGAGATACATATTTATAAAATTATAAGCAAGAATAATAGACAAGTTTATTTTAAAAAGCTGTTCCTTGCAAGGGCCCTGCAACAAGATTGTTCCAAATGACCTGAAAACCAAAAGTGATTTTATAATTATGGCAGAAGTAAAAAAATCTTCCTACCAAGCCAAGAGCTATTTAAGCTATTTAGAGCTCAGTATGTCAATTCTGTACTCTAAGGATTATTTAAAGTCTACAGCAGCCAGCAAAATATAGCACAAATTATTGTAGTATTATTTTTAATATGGTATCATACCAAATGCACATACTAGGTCCACTTTAATTTCTTTCATAGATTTTAAGTGCAAATCCATGAAAAGCACTTTGTAATAATCTTGTTGGGAACTACTGTGGCTCTAAACGTGTCCTAAGAAAGACCGTGAACAACATCTTGTGAAGCCTAGAGCAATGGTAAGGAACTGTATATGGGCTTGCTGGGTGGCTGGATGTGGGAACCAACCAGAAGGACAATCTGTTGAAGAGCTGAAGGGCAGATGAACATAACTGCATGTTAGTTTTGGATGCCAAGACTATAGGCCAGGCTTGATGTAGATGTTAATAGCACCTTAATTGATAAGCCCTCAGTTTATACTCTACACAGTGTTAAGTAAAACCTGTTTATCCTACAAAACTGCTACCCCACAAAACCCCAAGCTCCCCCTACCAGTACCTTCACAATAAATAATACTAAGTAAAACCAGCTAAATATAAGGACTGATGGAGTATGGAAATACCCAGGGAAGTGGAAAAAGAGAACTTGAAATATAAAGGTAAATATATTTTATGATACTATCTTCCTGGTGTACTAACCAGCATTAGCAAAGTACATTTTAGGAAGAGTTTCTTATGTTATCTCTTCAAATACCTGGCTAGAAGGTAGCCAAAGACAATCTTGGTTCAGAACAAACAGCAAGACCCAAGACCAGGCTTAAAACATTCTCATTCTTTTATCCATTTCCTTACACAAAAGAGAGGAATTATTTTGATAGAAGTTTCACAACATCTCATCCGAATCCTTGAGAGACACTGCAGCTAAGGTTCTTTATTTTTCATCCTGGTACAAATGCCTAGCTTGCCTTAGTTTCAGCAGGCATCTCTCAAATAAGAAACAAATAAGAGTAGCATTCTTTCAGGTTTCAAAATTTGTTGGACTCGCTACAAACAATGACTGAAATCTAATTTCCACGTCCAAAAATAAACAAGAACAGGGAGAGATTACATTACATAGCAGCCATTAGCGACTTCTGCTACTACAGGGAGGGGGGTTAGTATCCATAAAAGTAGACAAGGTCCCAAGTTGAACTGTATTGTTTTCCTTTGAGTTTGACCTTGAATGCACCATGACCTTGAGAAACTCTTTTACTTCTCTGTACCTTAGTTTGCATTAATAAAACAAGATATATGAATGTGCCAAAGTGCTTTAATTATGAAGACTGGAAACACAAACTGTAATGTTAAAACCAGAATTTGTTAACACTAACTCTCAGCTCAACTTGGAACAAAGAGCTGAATTTATGGCTCGTATTTAGAGATGAAAGCAAATTTCCTTGGGCTGAACCAATCCCACAATCAACAGTTACATGGAAGAGCCTATATTTTAAAATCCAGATTGTCAACCGCAGCCAGGTCTGTAGAACAGCTATCACAAAGGCATCTAACTGGTGGAGGAGTCACACCTAGAGAGCAATAGCCACTGAAGGCTTTACGGCATTAACCAGCTATAAAAATACAGTTCAGCCCTATGGGAACGCACAAACACTCCCAGACACTCTGCCTGTAAGTTTACAAACACTCCATAAATAATGTTGAAGCATCTAACAGGACAGAGATGTTCTAATGCTACATTGAGGGCCAACAGTATATGCATTGCAAAATATGACTTAAGATCCCCTAATAGAGATAACCAGAGCTCCTTAAGAACTCAACATTGTTTCCTCATTGGTATCTAGCAGGTGAAATAAATGTTTTGGACCACATGGTGTGTGGAGAGAAGACAGTAACAGCCAACCCCCAGAGCAAAGAGGAGAGATGTAGATGTGTAACAAATGACTCAAACATGTTCAAAAGCGCTAAGACTGTTTAGAAAACTGCATGACAACGGGGG
>VZTL01051655.1:21437-31815 GCA_013400535.1 Scopus umbretta | reverse complement strand
GGCTGGGATTAAACCATGACACTCTCTTTTAGGAGAAGAAATACAGCTTATCTGTCACAGGCTAATTGGGTAGAATCAAAGGAGGGAAGAAATGTAAAAAAGAAGGACTGATGGCACGTATGAAGAGACCTTTTGCTAAGCATTTTCATGCCAAATTACGTGAAGACCTTTCTATAAAGAAAATGCAGGAGGTTCATAGGGAACAAAGAGGATGGTGCTGCAGCAGAGTAGCTCTGGGATGAGCTTAATGATGACCATGGTAAGCAGAGTGGCCATTTCACTTTGCATGTGCTATGCCAGGCTGCAGAGGGACACCTGCCCTGCCGGAAGGATGGAGTGGGCAGCCTTGTGAGACCCCTGTGCTCAGGGACTGTGCACGCCCCTTGGGATGGCCAGCCTGTGTGTGCAAGTGGTGGCGTGCAGGGACGAGGGCAGCTCAGCGCAGTAGAAATCACCAGTGCGGCTGTTTGGGCCATTGAGCCTCCTCTGCGATGCTCCAGGGAACGGCGGCCCTGCACCCCAGACAACGTATCAACCTGTGCCGAGATGCTCTGTCCCATCTGGAAACTCTGTGTGATGGAGACTAGCCTCCACCCCCTTGCTACATGCTGGTCTCCTTCGCTGTCTGAAGCATGGAGCTTTTTTCACATACTTCCAGAAATTTTAAGCTTTGCTGTGGCTGTCTAGCATTCTCCTGAGGATCACGTACTTTCTCACTCACTGTGAGTCCTTGCTGAAGCCACGAACTGAAGCTACCTCTGCCTACTCTTTATCAGAACCGGTGTACTGACCTATATGTAATTATAACTGACCAGCACAGCTATGTTTGAGGGCATACGTGACTGTATTGAGTCCAGTGTTTCCTTTGGCTGTGATGAGGTCCTTGGCAAGGAGGCAAGATCTTACATTTTCATAATGTCACGTTAACCTTTCATTGCTCTTGTTTCACAGAGAAGATTACGTCCACATGGGCTCTACAAAGAGACGCAGGGATGCACCTAGCTGCATCGCCGTGACCTCAGCCAAGTCACTAAAGGCATTTGGAGAGAGGTAGTGTTTTGGGAGAAAACCCCAAACATTGCAAGAGCACTCCCAGCTTGGCAGCCTGGCAGCTGAGCAGTGTGCTGGGATGCCCCAATGCTTCTCCTTTCTTTTCACTACAAAATTCTACCACACCATGGGCCATGTGAGCTCTTGCCACCTATGACACCACAAGCAAGATGCTGTTTGGAGTTGGAGGGGACCCCTTCAAAGCCCTCTTTAAAGCAAGGAGCAGAGAAAAAAGCCGATTCCTCCAGAGGAAAGGGTATTTTGGAGCAGTGGGTGAGTCAGAGCCAGCCTCCCTCCCACACAGCTTCATTATTTTGGCTCCTAGGTGCACACACACACTTGCAGGGCTGTGTTGCATCTCCTCTGCACATGGAGACAAGGGCACGGAGGGGCACAGCGTGTTTTAGGGAGTTGCTGTTGTGGCCCTGGAGCTGCACGGTGCCCATCCCCAGCACCACAGAACGTGGAACAATTTCTGTGCATGGGGACACCCAGGGTGTGACACGCAGGGTGCTGAGTGGCATCCCCGTTTTGGGGAGTAGAGCACTCCATGATGTCCCACACCTCCTCCCAGCATGCTGGTGCTTGTCTCATCATGCACAATGAAGCCTGGGAGCCACCCACAGCTGCCAGAGCACCTCTCCATCCCTCTGTAATGAGACTTTTGGTGTTGGAACAGATGGATTTAAAAGAGGGCAGGGAAAACCCTCTCACCCCCAACCAGAAAGGTGAACAAATCCTACCCTGTTGCTGCCTGGAAGCAGTTACTGAGGTGCCTCGTTACCTACCCAGGCTGTAATCAAGTGCCCAATTCAAAACTGCTGAAGAACAGGCTTCAGAGGAAGGGTTGTGCTCTAGTATGGGTTTGGGGAGGTTTTTTGCAGAGGTGGCTGGAGGAGTAGGGGGCTGTAGACCAGAAAGATTGTAGAAGAGCTGTGGTGTCAGTAGGGGCTGCTAATGCTCCCAGAGGCTGCTGGAGCTGCATGAGCAAGTTTGGTGCAAAAGGTGAAGAGTCCTGTTGGTTTTTTTGGGCTGATGGGGGGGAAATAGGTCCCTGGGAAAGAAGAAGGTGGAGACAGGCTGATATGTGGCTTGCTGGAAAAGTGAGTCAGTCTGTGTGGGGGTGGGGAGTGTGTTTTGAGGAGTGTTTGCTGCCCAAAGCTTTGGAGAGTGCATAAGTGTGTGCTTGCCTGGTACATGGATATTTGCACTAGGGTTAAATGTCTAAGTTATGGCTTTCTCCCCTGCTGTCCTGGCCATTGCTCTAGCTAGCTGTGCTGGGGCAGTGTTGTCGGGGATGGAGCAACAGGAGGAGTATTGGTGTTGGAGTGTGGCCCTGCTCTGGGGTGCATGTTGGCAAAGTACTGCTGTAACCTGGGTCTAGCAGATCCTCAGCTGAGGAAAATGCTCCTCTTGCATGTGCTCAGAGCAGGCATGTGTCAGCCTGTCCTGCTAGTGCCCACTGGGCTGGAGAACAGCCTGATCCTTTCAACTGCAAGACCATCGTTTATGCACCGCAGCACCTTGCTTCCTTGTATGGCTGCCAGCGAGACCTGCTTGTGTCCCAGGTCTCCATCCAGGGCTGCAGGCATTGCCAAAGCCTCCCTTGCAGTGGCACTAAATAGGCAGCAGATTGACAAGTGGAGTCCTCTGTATCTGCACAGGCAGACTGCAGCCTTTGATAACAATCCTATGTTACTGTGTCTTTCCACTCTAGCAGTGCTGCTGAACTGTCCCTGTGCCCTGTCCTGCCTTCCTGATGCAGGTGGCACTGGCTCAGTCAGCCAGCACTGGGAAGCCATTAGGCTCGTGATGGTGTGGGTCACTGGGAGGACTTGGGTTTGCTGATGGCTAAATGTGTGCCTCTGGCAGCAGCATCTCCTCTACCTTCCTCCCATTGCTGCAGGTCTGTGTGATTCCCTGGGTCCTCCTCACAGAGCTACATGGTGCTGCACAACAGTGTCCCTGGTATGAATGTGCTGTCATAGCTCTTACAATTTGGGATATCCCAGTGCTCTTCCTTTTATGTTTTACATTCCCGTTAGCTCATTTAATGGGGATCCAGACTCCAGATCCCTGTGCTATTGCCTGCTGACAGATGTGCCTGAAACTTGGCTTTCTTGAGACTTCTAGGAAAAGGCTGCAGGCCAATGAGAGGGGAAATACAAGCTCAGCCCTTGGACATCATGGCACAACCTCAGCAGCCAGAGGTGCTGCTTTGGTGTCAAAGAGGTGACCCAACAGTGCAGTGCCACTAGGGACTTGGCATAAAGTGTACCAGAAGGAGAGAGATCTGGAGTTGGTGGTTGGTACTGGGACATAGGCAGCCCAGACCTGAGCTGGTGGGGAGGGTGGGAGAAGCTGTGCATGAGATCTCCCCCTGGCCAGGGCAGGCTGGTGTGAGTATGACATGGAACAGAGGGGAGGAGAGCCCACGCTGCTGCTGTGTCTCCCATTTCACCATTTTCTGGTAACTGCTGGCCTCTACTCCCAGGTAGCCCTTCAGCTGCCTTTGGTAGTTACTGATGGTTTGGGAACTGGAGGTACTGTGTTGCTTGTTGTGATCTGGAATAGGGCACTTGTTTTCCTCCAGAAGCTGAACTCATAACATTAACGCTGCAGCAGTGGAAGGCTCCTCTGGATGCTGCCCACTTTGCTTCCAGGAGGTGGGCAGTGCTGGCTGCAATGCCTGAGTTTTCCCACTCAGCAGAAGGTATAGAACTCTGTGTCTGGGCTGGAAGAGCAATCACTCCTCCAGTGCTCGACATCACTGCTCTATTTCTGTGCAGCAGGGTGTTAGGACTTAGCATGCTAAAGATAAAATGGTGGAATTTAATACTCTTGAGTCACTTGCATTCCAAAACCCGGTATGAAATCCCTGCTTATGTTTAAATAATCTGTATGTTTGAGTAAAGGATTATGAGCTGGCAGAGGAGGCAGCGCTTTCTTCGTTTCCTGCAGGGAAGTGTAGAAGGAAGTCCTTGGGAAAGTCAGCTTGCTGAAGAGCAGAAAAGGCAACCCAGGGTTGATTCCAGCAAGCTCCACAGGCGAGCAAGAGCCAGGAGACAGCTGCTTGCAGAGGTAGGGGAAACAATAAACAGTGAGAAATAACATTTAATTACTTCTCACTCCTACCGGTCTGGGAAAGATCTCTGATGCCTGGTGGAAAGGGACCTGTGTTCTGGTTGTGGTTCATTATTCTTCATCAGGTGACAAACCAGCCTGAGTAACAAGGATCAGAGCATCCCTGCTGCAATCCATGGTAAAGCTTTGGTGGGACTGCAGGGTGGCAGCCACCATAGAGGTGCTCGGGTCTTGCTGCTGGGGTTGGCTCAGTAAAGATATGGCAAGTGGAAGGTTGTGCCTGAGCCAAGTTGGCCAGCAGGGATCCTGGGGCTGTGGAACAGATGACCACACCAAAAGGGGTCCCTTCTGCCCCACATGTGCAAAATCCACCCCTGGGGTGGCTGTACCGGCAGGTATGACCCTGTCTCAGTTGGGCATGAGTATTGAGCAGAGGGCAGGGAGGGCATGCATGGAGGAAGAAGGCTTATAGACTTCCCTTGCTTTTGATGGAAATTGAGTTGGTTGCTGCTGAGATGAAATGCCTTGACTCTCCCATTTGACACCTTGGAAACACTTGCCAAATTCAGCAGGGCTTTTCTACCCACCACCAACCTCCTCCATCTGTCAGCCTACTCCTACCCTTCCTCTATGGCTACAACGGGGAGAAACCAGCAATGTGTGCTGTTATGTAGGGCTGTTGCTCTGGGTGCCTTTCCGGCACCACCTCTGCTTTCACTTGTTTCCTAAACGGTAATGTGAGGCACACCAGATAAATGTCCTGTAACGGCTTGATAATTATGGGCTGTAATAAATGCCTGCACTCACACATGGTAGAGCCAGGAGGAGTTGCCATGTGGTCTGCATCACAGGTAGGAAGAGAAGAGTATTTACTTGCAATGAAAGGGTATTTACCATTTAATTACCTTGGTGCTACATTGTAATTACTATGCAATTAAATGGTCAACAGGCACTGTCTAAACAAAGAAGACTTAAGTGACACCTCTGTCCTGAGGCTTAAAATACTATATTGTCATGAAGAGGGGGATGGAAATCCTAAGGTATTGATGGAAATGTGATGGATATAACAACTTCCTGACTCCTGAGTTGAAGCTGATAAGGAGTGAAAAGGACCTGTTGATGCTACCCTGGAGAACAAGGGACCAGTGTTTATTGTGAAAGTGGAGATTATAAACTCAGTGGCAAGGCTGCATGCAAGATTGTCACATGCCTGTGTTGTCCATGCTCCCCTTTTGCCCTGCTTGCAGACAGCGTGTGAACCTGGGGATGCCCTCCCTTGGCTGCATGGGGAAGGGGTACCCCATGTTTAGCCCCCCCCTGCCATCAGCCCTAGATGCCTGCTCCCATTCTGGCTGGCAGTTTAGGGACCAGTTGCTCCCTGCAATGCTGCACTGCCCATCCCATTCCTTAGAGGCTGTGGAGGGGCCGCTTAAAAAAGCCAGCAGTGACTCCTCCACGCTGCTGTGTTGCTGCTGTTGTGTTCCCTGTGCTGTGACTTGTCCTCGCCTGACTCCTGTTACAACTAATTAGCACCTTGACATTTGCACAGTGAGTGAGGAAGCCTTGATGTTTGTGAAAGAACAGAAGGCACATCTGTCTGCATGATCCATTTGAAGAGGAGGAACATGGCTATGCGGTGTTTACAGCAGGCAGTTGGAGGAGGAATTAATTTACAAATTTTTTTGAATGAAAACAATTCCAATAACTTAAGTGCCCTCTCCCTCCCACGTCAGCTGTTTACAAACTGTTGAGTTGAATCTGTCCCACATGTCCTTTGAACTTACCAGTAACAGAGGAAAAGAATTGAAATACATCATGAAAAACTAATTTAAAAAAAAAAAATTCTGCCCACAGAGTTCAAACAACTTGTCTTGTTTTAGCTTATACCAGTCTTCGTGTACTTAGACAAATGTCACCAGAACCAGACTTAATTGTCTTCATTTTGCTCTTTATCCTCATTAAAGGGGAATGTAGTTGTTCCTCACTGTTTCTTCCCCCTCTACACCTGTCCTGTGAAGGTGCTTTGTGTAAGGCAGTGATTAACTTTATTTGTGTGGCACCAGACCTGTGAATTTTGAGGGCATCCGATTGTTGTGGTGACGGAGCTGGGTCTCTCCTCCTGCCTGACCCAGTTGCAGTCTTGCCATGCTTGCCCTGTCCTTTCCCTGCAGGGAGGCTGTGCCTTGTGGTATGGATCATGGAGGCTTTCAAGGCTCTTAAAAATGTTTATCCAGATTTACCTGGGGTGCAGAGTGAGGGGGAAAGCACCCAAACCTACTGTATCATCATCCTAGTTCCTCTGGTCTGGCACCTATCCCTTAGGTGCTCATGCATCACAGATGGACCAGTTACTGCTCTTATGTGACTGTAGGATGGCACTACTTTGAGGGTAAATAAAATGCATGGAGGAGTGCAGCAGCGGTTGGCAGGTGACTGCCATGCAGTGCCAGCAGCACCACAGATGAGTCCTGCATCTGCAAGGCAGGCTGCCATAAAACAGCCCTTTTTCTTAGGTTTGCCTTGAATTCCTGATGACTTGTTCCTGCTTTTAAATGGGGGTGGGGGGGAAGCTAATTGAAGGGAAAGGGTTGCAATTAAAAATGCTTCTTGTAGTTTGTTTGTTTTTTTTTTCTTGGAGATTTCTGACTCATTAGCATTGTGTGTCTCCTGCAAGATGTCCCTTGAAGCTTTCCAGAATCAAAGTTAAACTCTGCCCTCTGGTATTTGGTGATCTGCTGTAGCCAAGCCCGATGGTGAAGTACTAGGGAAATACTGACTTCCCCACCCTTTTTTCAAGAAGGATAAAGGAAGAGCAAACCACTACCCCCAGCCAAAAAAAAGTAGGGCAAAGTTGATAGGGTACTGCTTTTGTAGGGAGCTGATGGCTGTGGTTTGGGGTTCCCTGCTTGCTTGAGATGAATACAACCCACTTGGTCATGGCAGGAGTTATCTGGGATAAGATGTCAGGGTGCTGAGCCCAGTGGGAATAAGCCCTCAGCTTGGTATGATGCCTTTCTTGGAGGGAGCAATGTTTATCTTCCCACCCGAGCTTCTTCCAAACTAACAATGTGGAACGGTCCTTGGTGGGCCAAAGTCAGGGTATGACCCAGCTGAGTTTAGGATGGAGGGTATTTCCACATGCCTGCAGGAGGCCAATGGGCCTGGGTGACTTCAAGTGTTTTCTCAGCCAGAAGGTGCCTGTTTCAAGGGCAAGAAGGTTTGAGTTTTGCCTTGCTCTCCCCTGGATTCATGCAACCTACAAGCCAAACAGAAATGGCACAAAAATGAACCTGGGATCCTGCCCTTGGATCCAACTGCTTGTCCACTTGCAATAGGTATCGCAACAGCGAACCTGGTACTTTGTCATTGGCTTCCCTGTGTTGGGATGTAGTCCCAAGTCAGGAGGGTTAACACAGCTTGCAGCCCTATTTGCATCTTGGAGGAGAGTCCTGTAGAGTTTGAGAAAGATTCTTCTGCGAGACATGGGTCCCCACAGCAAATCAAATTATGGGTTGCTGTGGCTAATCCCTCAGGCTACCTTGGGTTTAATTTTTGATATCAGCAGAGCATGGTGACCTGCTTTACAGGCCCATGCTGTGAGTTCTGGAGCAGTTTGGTACCTTTAATGCTCTAGTTTAGGATGCTATACAACCTTGAAAAGTCTTTGGAGGTTTTTGCATGTGCTTGCGGTGGAACCTATGAAGTCCTAAGGACCCTGCTGTTCTGTGGGGTGGATTAGACTCTGGTGGTGGCTACCTACCCTACCTTCTGGAATTTATGCTGGAAAAGCCTGCTTGGAGGTTGGACTTTCCTACTCTGCTCTCCTTCACGTGGATGAAACCTTGATTTTCCCCTGAGATGGAAAACAGCATGCTCTTGGTTCCACCCTGTCTGCACCCTTATGTTGGAAAAGGCTTTCATGGTAGTGCCATGTCAAAACCAGCTCACCTAGAGAACAAATCTCCCTCTGGAAACCTGGGTAGGATGACAAAAAATACTTTTGCATCAGTGAGGCTGCAGTCCAGCACTGCTCCTCCACCCTCCATCCCTGCTCAGAGACAGGTTATTGCCATGCTGCTGCAGAAATGCAGCAGGGCTGAAGCATCTCCTCCCAGCATGATGAGAAGATGGCAGTGCTTTAGGCACGCTCCTCCTTTGTAGGTTTCAATGACCTGTTAGCGTGGCCCCTCATCCTGTAGTAAATTGTGGTGGTTTTTGTCCTGCTAGCAGCGGGTATCAGGAGTGTAATACAGATCAACCTACTATGTCATGGGGAAAACACCCTGCTATGGATTGCCAGGGGCTTCTTCCTGAAGGGCTCTGCAATGTCTCCCCTGCTCACCCCATCGGATGGGCACATACAGGGATGTATGCAGAGGTCTGGGCTGATGTGGGATTTCTTGGAGTAATGATTTATATTGAGCTGCTGCACCCTCTCACCCCACCCATTGTTAAACAACTGTTTAAATACATGAGTTAACACATCTGCTGGCAGTGCTTTAAGGATAAAACTTTATTCAATGGTGAAACATGCAAAAGGAAGGAAGGTGAGGGGAGAAACACGTGCAGCATAATGAGAAGATGAGTTTTGAAGGCTCTGGGATGGCTCCTCTCTATTCCCCTTCTTGTTGGCTGCTCCTAGGCAGCAGTGCCCATAGCAACACCACCCGGTGTAAGCAAGGCTACAGTGATCCCACGGGCATCCCTGCCACGAGAGGGACCTGAATTAAGGTGCTGCTTGCTGCGCTTTCCTCCCAAACTCAGCTGAGCAGTGCTCGTGCCAAGCATCCTGTTGGGAGGAGGTGAGGGATTTTTCATCCATCAGGGATGCTGAATGAGAGCTACACCTCTTCTGGCTGTGAATGCAGCAGATCTACAAACCTTCCTCTTTTTTATTAGAAACTTTCACCATGTAACCACATTCCTGTGGGTTGGGGTTGAATGAAGAGAAGCTCCTGTTTTAATTTTTGCTGTCAGGAGTAACGGGTAAGTGTAGGAGGAGGAATATTAATCATACCCAGCAGGCATTCTTCAAACTTAGAAACAGCATAAGGAAGGAGCCCAAATGGTTTAAACATTGTGGGGACCATTTGTATGTGAGTCTCATGCTTGAAAACGTGCAGGATACTCTTTTTATTTTTTTTCACCCTGATTTAGTTTAAAGGGGAAGTCATTGCTTTCCCACCTCCTCTGTGCAGCAGGGACCAGGGTGTGTAGCCCTGATGTGCTGGTCAGGTCTGCGTTCCCTGGAGAGACAGGGGAAAGGTGTGCAGGGGACATAATCCCTCCCACTGAAAGCTCTGTCACATCAACTGGCTGTTTCTTTTCCTAGTTCTTTCCCTTTCTGGATGCAAAAGAAAAGGGGAAGGAGTATCATGTTTTTTGCAATTCCAAATTTTTGCACTGGCATTGTAGCAGGCACAGTGTCACCATAGGGAAAGTGAGCTCTTCACGTCTTTGGAGTGGTGTGAGGGACCATCGGAGGTTCAGAAGGGACCCGAGTCACACAGCGGGTTTGTGGGTCCGCCCTATGAAGAAAGGGTTGCTTTAATCCTTCTCTTAGGTATTGAGAGGCACCCAGACCTCATCTTCCTGCTGCACAGATGTGCAGGCTTGTTCCTGTCTCACCCATGACCAAGGACATCAGTCCCCACTGTGCAAACCCAGGTGAACTTCAGCATCCTTATGCACTTCTTTCCTTTCCTTTCCCTTTTTACCTTTCTCTACCCCCTTTTTTTTTTTTTTTTTTTTTTTTTTTTTACAGCAAGCCTCTGGACAAGGGCACCTGGTGCATTTTTTTCTTTCCTGGAGGCTGTGTTTTCTAACAGAGCTGGAAGGCTTTGCATCGTCCACCTGAAGGGTGTGGAGCTGGCTGACCACCTCCACTGGCCAAGGGTGTCTGCGTTGATGTCGCTGGCAGCCACCAAGAACAAAACACCCTTATCCTGGGTAAGCCAGGGTACAGGGGGTCTTCCCTGGGGCAGGGCACAAGGCAGTGGATCCTTCTTCCACCTTCTCTGTTTTGTTAATGTATCACAGAAGCCTTTCTCAGATCGGCAGGGGTCTATGAGGAACATCACTGCACTGCTGTGCAAAATTGCTATTCTCTTGTGTCTCACCACTGCTGAAATTGGTTAAGAGCACCTGACTGGGAACCAAATTTCCTCTCCATCATCTCCTTAAGCATACAGAAAGACTGCTTGGCAGATTTTACTGTGCCTCAAACATGGAGAGAAGGGAAAAA
>VZTL01051655.1:6746-17598 GCA_013400535.1 Scopus umbretta | reverse complement strand
CCCCCCTTTTTTTTTTGCTGCCTATGTCAAGTGTTGCGTCTTTAGCCCTCCTTGGAAAACTCTACCTGTAACATGGATCCTGGCAGCTTCTTGCTTCCAGAAAGGACCCCTCCAGCACTGTCACCCCTTTTCCACCACTGTGCCTTAGACAGGGGAAGGAAATGGCATTGCAGAGGCTGCTGTCGCTTGTACAAGCAGTCAGCACCAGCCTTCAGAGCTGTCTCATTAAGGATGCAGCTTGGATGTAGCTGTATCATAGCTGTGTGCCCATCACTCATGGGCAAGTGTTTTTATGCCCCATATTTCATGCCTCAGACTATTTTTAATAATTGATATTAACACTTTAAAACAGAGGAAATGGACAGCAGGCCATCATTTACACACCACATCAATAATAAATGGAGCAATGCCAAAACACATCAATAACAAGCTTGTTTGTCCTCTTCTCATGTTCACAGTGATTCAGTTCTAAGGAGTAGAGCATGGGCAGATGATCAGGCTAAGGTACCAGCACAGAGAGAAAGCTGCTGAGGAAACAGATTGACGAGATAGTGTAGGACAATGCTGCATTTCAAAAGGCTTAAAGTTGGACAAAGTTCTGTGTGCTATGCAAAAACTACACATGTGCTATTTCCCTCAAGAAGCCCTTTTTTTTTCTGCGTAATCGCACTTTCCCTGGATACTGGAAACTCACTTGAGCAAATGGTTTCTGACCCAAATACAGACCCACGTTCCCCAAGCCCCTTCCTGTCCTCCTGATGCTGGCACCATCCCAGCGATGAGCACAGCAGATGCTGAAACATCTGTGCTAACTGCACTGCTGTGGGCTCCCATGTAGCAGGAGCTCAGCATGGAGGCAGAGTCTGCTTGGCACCTGCTTGCAGAAGACCACATTAACTATGGGTGCATTTAGAGAAACATT
This sequence comes from Scopus umbretta, assembly GCA_013400535.1. Taxonomy (NCBI): domain Eukaryota; kingdom Metazoa; phylum Chordata; class Aves; order Pelecaniformes; family Scopidae; genus Scopus; species Scopus umbretta. The sequence goes on along the minus strand of VZTL01051655.1, from coordinate 16,676 downwards.
TTCTTTCAGATCAGGCGTGTAATGCATGATGACTGTTAATAGGCATCCAGGCCACAGGATCAGACCAGAGCTATGCAAAGTTAAACTCGAAAACATATATAGCATAGACGTAGAGCAACTGTTTCACTCTATGAACCCACTGTTCTGGTACAGCATTACTGATCCCTGTAGATATAGACTATATCTGCATGAAGTTTCTCTGGTCAACTCCTCAGCAGAGCAGAAATGGGTAGTTTGGAGCATAGGAAATTATTATCTTAGCTCATATATCTGTTAGATCTTGTAGTTCCTCATTTCTTGCGGTCTTTGAACCAGTTTCCAAGTTGTTTGTGTGTGGTTGCTGTAAGGGAAGCTTGTGGGTCCATGTGCAATGCTCTGTTACTCTTTATTGCTCATGTAATTTATTTCTTTTCTCTGTCCTGCATCAAACCGCAAGTGTTTTCTTGGCTTCTCTGCTTCTAGCACTGGCCTCAATCAAACATGCTGGCAGCGTACCTGGTGCTGGTTTTCTGCAGTCCATGAACATCTTCAGATCTGCCCAAGCTATGCTGCAGGCACCTTTCTCCAGGTGTCTTAGTACTAAAAACATGATGCTTACTTCAGCTGGGTTGTCTCTTTCCTGCCACATCACTCACTCTGTGCCTTGACTCTCCCGCATGGGTGGTTGCTCTTTAACTTGTTCTCATATCCTGGAATCTGGAGGCATTCCTCTAGAGTTAGACTTCTAGATGTCCACCGTGTTCTCCGTTTGCAGGAATACTACCTCAAAGCCAACATCGCCAAAGGAATTATTACAGGTTCAAAATTAACTGTGGGTGTTTCCACCATATACCTTTATACTATTCCTAGCTTTTGGCCCAGTAAAGCCCAGTACCCCTGCAGCTTGGCTCTGTCCTGGGTACCACTGTAGCTGTTCTTACTACAGTTGGCTACTTCAGGTGTAATCCTGGCAATAGCATCCCTTCCCACTCACTTCCCTTTGGCAGGCCTAGCAAATATTTATTTTCCATACCTTTACAGTACATAGCCAATTCTCTATGCATTTTGTACTCAGCCCCTTCTGCAGTAGGACTTCTTGTAGAAATCCTTGGTGCTGGGGAGGTCTCAGAGAGGTCTCTGCTGGCTCCTGCGTTCTGCTTTCTTAGCCCACGAGCTTCATAGATATGGAAAAGAGGAGCAGAAACTTTCTGGAGAAGGTGGAGATGGCAGGAAGCCAGTCTCTGTGAACCTGGCTACTCTTTGAGCTGACCTGCGTTAATAAGCACTTTGTCCTCGCTGTCAGGCTCTCTAGAGTGACTGCTGTCAGCAAGGCGATACCAGGAGACTGTTCCAGGCTTGTGAAATGCAGCAGAGTAGGCAAAGCTGCAGATGTTGCATTGCAACCAGGGGATCTCAGGCTGCCTTCCTGGCACCACCTCTGAGTCCTCCTGAAATATTCTGCTCGTTGCTCCAGGGACCATGAAATTTCCACCCCAGGAGAGACAGTTCTTAAAAGCTTTTTGCAAGCTGAGCCTGAGCAGAAAGCATGCTCTTTCACGCAAGTGCCTTCTTGCTACCAGTTTCTCTTGCCCCAAATGTCGTAACTCACTCTACCTAACGTAGTGTGTTTTCACAGGAGCTGGAACTGGCTTGTTCTTGAAAAGAAGAGCACCTTGAAGATCAGCACATAACTGGGCTATCTCCTGGTACCTGCTGAGACAACCTCCACTGTGTTACCTGCTCCTTGCAACTCGTAACAGCCGTGAGAATCTCTCCAGGCAACTGGTAATTCCGATGGGGAGGGTGGCTGGGGGAACACTCTTGTGTTGACACTGAAACGTTTCACAGGCTCAGTCTGACTTCAAGGAAGCTGTAAGAGAACCCAAACAGGTTTCCATTGGATGCCTACCTAACTTCTCACTGCTTTTTTTCTTCTGGCTGCCTGCTGGGGAGAAGACAGGACTGCCCCAGCATCTGTTTCCAAAGCCTTCTGCTGCTGGGCAGGGCGCTTCTCCTTCTCAAGCTGACTGGCAGTGCAGTCCTGGTGCTTGGCTGCCTCCCCTTCCACAGAGGAGGTTAAAAAAAGAAAATCAAAACTTCAAACCAACCAAAAAAACCCCCTTGAAATTAAACTCTATTTCCAACTCCCCTTTGAAAAGGAAGTACTTTTCTTTCCATGCAGCTTTAACAATGACCCTCTTTGCTGTCTGTAATGTTAAACTGCTCTCCTCTGATGTCTCGTTGAGTCCCTGCAGATTTTAAGTAGCTTGATATATATTTTAAGGCGCTCTCTGCCATTCCCTTGCCAAGGATATTTTTAAATAGCCATTATTTTGGTCGGACATACGAAAAGCCAAGTTCTTTCCATTCTGGCTGTGCAAATCCTATTCCTGAGGTTGCGCTGAAATGGCTGATGCCAGGATGCAGACAACGGTGTTTTTGGCACTGCTGGGAGGCAAAATTGCTTTTGGCAAGAGTAGCCCAGCTGTTTATTTTATCTCTGTTCATGGAGAGGGGCTAGGTAGGGAAGGGAGGGATTAATGTTTGCTACATGGGAGAGAACAAAATGAGAAAAATTAAGTTTGAGTATTTTGGAAGCACTACAAACAGTGGGGAAAAAAACACTGACATTACTTTTTCAACACACATCTTAGCTTAAGCTTACCTCTGTCTTTCTAAGGACTCATGTCTTCTTATCCTGTGAACCAGTGCAAAATTGCTTGCTACCTGTGAAGCAGCCTGCTTTCCTCACTGTGGAATAGTGGGATTATTTAAGGATGTTATTGGAACTGGGAAAGACTACCCACCTGGTCAGATAAAGAGAATTTAAATCAGGCTCATATCATATGGGGATACTGCAAGAAAATTATGATTACTGCTCATATAACAAGCTGAGAAGTGACACTAAGAAACTGTGAGCACATTAAAGACAAAAGCACTGTGCCATCTGGGTGGTCATAAAGATACTGTTCATACTGTCTGTTTATAAAAAGCATCGTTACCTGTTGGACGGTACTCTGGCTACCAATTATATGATTAATTGAGCTTGTTTTAAACTAGCATAGATGGTCTGACCATGAATGGTGTCCTAGATTACATCCTGAATTGTCAGCATCATTGATGGCAGCTTCCATCTTCAGGCTGTCTTTATGGTAGCCTTCTGGATGTGTTATTTTTCCAACTGGTTTCAGATAATAACAGGGTATGAAGTGTTCTGCTGTCAGTAAAATATCAACACAGGCAGCTCTCAGCAGGTGACTGGTAACAAAAGAATCAAATGCTAGTAGTTTTAAGAATCCGTGGATTAGGATCTACTGCTGCTTTGGCAATCTAGAAAGAGTGAATATTAAAACTGCCACTGCTTGAAAATTCAGGGTGCAAAAGGACCTCAAGGGACTGAGTCAGGAGTGTTTGTTTAAGTGGTGGCATGTACAATGAGTAAGAAGCAAGGACTGTTTAAGAGTTATCTGGTATAGGCACTGATCTTTTAGGATCACAAGTGTTTCTGGCCAGAGGCTCTGGAAAGAAATATTAAGGGCTGGTGGCTACGGGCTTAACAGCTCGGCTGAGCAGTGAGGACAACGTTCCCCTGTGCATCCCCTGATTTATCTCTCTCTTATTCTTATCAACTTCCAAAGTGAGACTGACTGCACGGGGGACTCCTGTGGCCAAGCGTCTTGTATAAGTTGCCTGAGGAAGGAGTTAAGCAGACAACAGCTTTCTCCTATAATTAACTTGCAAGGGAAAGGCTGTTTTTCAGTCACGTTCATTGGGACCAGTGAAGGAGACTGGTTTCCTACTGAAAGTGCAGTACTGTCAAGGAATAACTGATCACAAGAGAATCCATCTTAAAGAAAGAGGGAAATAAATTAACAGGGAGAGAAGTGAAGATGCTGCTGTGCACCTTGTGGCTTCTAAAGAGGTTTCTCTGCCTCACAGACAAAACCTGCTGATCTGTACTTTGGTATCAGCCAGAGCAGGTCCCTGCTCCAGGGTACTGTTCAGGGGATGGTGCCAGCACCAGTTTTCAGTCATTTGTCACCAAACTGTGCATTTCATCCGAATCTTACAGCTCTTTACTTTTTGTCTCAATCCCAAATAAGATGCTTCCCTGTCCCCAAATTCTCAAGCCCTTCTCCTCTCCAGCATAATTTCCTGAATGACTACAAGTGTATTGCAGCCACTATTTGAGGTAACTTTGATTTGAATTAAATTTGATTTGTTATCCTGTTGAAGATGGAAAGGGGCAGTTTCTAAAGGGTGGATTTTCTTTTTTTTTGTAATTTCTTGGATCCTGTGTTTTGCGTAGCAGCGTCTTGTGCTGCAGGCAGGGATCACAGGGTTACTTGATAACTTCAATCAGTCCACCAGAAGAAAACGTTTGTTACTTCTCGTTGTAATGTAATGGTACCACCTTTCCATCACAAAGAAATATAGTCCTATAATGCTTAACAAAGACTTCTTGTTAGCAATAACTCAGCTGAGTGTAAACAAATCTGCATAATGCTCCATAACACAAGTCAGCTGTTTAAACACACAACCTAAGGCATAGCAGTATATCACCAAAATATATAGCAGATATTATCATAATATCATAGAACAGCTTCTCACAGAATTAAAATGAGCTTTTGGGGCATTTGGCTATCTTCAGTTCTTGGAGGAAATGTTCCTCTAACAGAAATAAATTCAACTATCTGGTACCTACAGACAAATGAAGAAATTAGATTGTCTAGGTACTCATGGAAAGAAAATAATACAGCCACTCTGTGAAGCAAGCATGTAAAAATCTAAGGGTAGAAAATCTGCAGAAAGCAGGTGTTGATGTGATGTTCAAAAAGGATGCAGGTTTTTAAACAATAGATTTCCTGGGGGTTCCCTTCAGATGCAGCTTTTTAGCAGAGTATCTCTTTTGGACTTACAGACTTGCCTGGTGGTGGCTGGAGAGGACTCTGCTGCATGACAGGGTTGTTTCAATTACTCTTGTTATTAGCACATGAATGTTTTGCTGCTAGTCCAGAGACTGAGTCCTACTGTGCTCAGCCAGTGAGTTCCTGACCCTGTTTCTTCTAAATTGAGGAGACCTTTTTTGCTAGAAATCTTTCCTCCTGCTCTTCCTTCATATAGGTTCTTATGGACTGGTCAGACCATCACTCCAGCCCAAGAGGAGATGAGTTGTTTCAGCCTTGGACTTCAGGGCAGGTTTTCCAGACTTCACTGGAGACCTGTGCCTCTTTCCTGACTAGCTGCTTTCCAGATGTGCTTTCTGCACTGTTCCAGCCATGGTCTTGCCAAAGTGCTTTGCTGATTTTCTGCCATATATGTATCCAAGTACTGAAATGAGCTCTCCCTCTCTTCCTGCAGGTTCCCGTGCAGCTAGTTATTTGCCAGGGACTCTTTGGTTTCAGTTCCCGATGAATGCAGTCCCTTGTCCTCAAAATGCAACGTGTGCTCTTGTTCCTACATGCAGGAACTTGCATTTGGTTGTATTGAAAAATACGTGTTGTTCTGTGGAGCCCGGCTTCCCGTGCTTTCCAGATTGCTCTGTATCGTTTCTGTCTGTCAAGCTTCTTACATTGCACCCAATCAATATGACATCTGAGCCTCACTTGCTGAGGAATGGAAATCATAGTAAATATTTTGTAGTCTGTGCAAAACGAGTTGGCGGTCTCAATTCAGTTGCTTTTAGGCAGGTGTTTGCATATATTCCCTAAGACCACTCTTAGATTTGGCACCTTTTACTCTGCTTCCTGGCGGGCACCGCAGCAGGACTTGGGGCTGGATCCTGCAGCCCCCCCAGCAAGGCTCTTGGCCTCTTCAGCAAGGTGCTGCTCATCCCTCAAAGAAACCCATAACCTGATGGGTTCGCAGAGGGTAGCTGGGAGTGCAGTACTGCAGCAAGGTCAGGACACTTGGGAATGCTGCTGCTCACGTGCTGGCTATGTTGGGAATTATGCCAGGGACTTCAAACACCTTCCACTACCCTCACGGTTAATTTTGTGATTAGATCTAAATGTGTTTTATAGATTTACTTGAAGGCTGCGCCAACATCTGTTGACATCAACAGGAATCTTTCTATTGACCTCAGTGAGCACTAAATGTATTTCTATACAGGTGTATCTATTCCAGGTTTGTTTTCACAAGGAGGAGGACAATAGTGGAGTCAGTACTGTGTTCAGTGTAGTTAGGTATATTTTTCTGTAAATAAATGCAGCATCCTCTTTCTTGCACTAGTTTTGAAGAGCTTGAGTCTGCTTTTCCAGGCAGCCCTGTACCCCAAGACGTACTACTTTTTCTTTCTGTGTTGTGCTCACAGCAGCACCTCTAGCCTTCCAACCTCCAGGCAGGGCTAAGCACCCATCTCCACCCAAACTAGCATCCCAGATTTTCTAAATGGAGCAATTAGACCAGGCAGGTGCATCCTTCAGCCTCAGCATTGCCTCCAGCTACCCCCGGATCAGACAGGCTTGGTGGCAATCCGTAATATCTCTTGGCATTCATGCACATTTGATGCTGATTGCAAACATTGATGCAGTCAGAAGTATTTCTCCATGAAATGAATGTTCTGGGAAATGTCTGGCAAATTAAAGTTTTGCATAAAAAAAGTGATGCTTGTGAACTGCCCACTTGTAAAATGTGCTGGAAAGTAGACTCATCCATGACACTGGTTTGCTGGCAAAAAAAAAAAAAAAAAAAAAAGATGATTGTGAACTTGATTTCTATCCTGCTTTGAAAGCACTCTTACTGTCTGAAGATCTTCCTCATAAAACCTACTGCCTGCACAGTAAGATTGTTCAAATAAGGCTCATGGAGATTCAGAGAACCTCTGCTCTGCTATGGAGCAGCCACTGAGGTATTGCTAGCAATCACACCTCAAACTGCTACAGAAAAAGCAAGTGAGCTGAAAGCCAAAGTGGAGATGTCATTCCTTGGCAAGGAAGGCGAGCCCAGACTTCAGTGAAATCAGCAGGAGGCTCCACTGTTGTGGTAGTGGGCAGCTGCAAGGTGGTGGCTGTGCCACTCCACTCCTGCAAAAGCAGAAGTGAACACTTGCTGAAATATCCTAGTAATTCTGGATTGCCAACCTTGGCTAATGTTAGCTCTGTACCTTATGCTTATTGTTCTTTCTTGCTTTTTATTAATTCTGATCTGTGCAAGGACCTTCCTTCTTATCCCATGGCATCTCAGCGTGCTTGGTAAAGGAGAATATTGGAAACATTTTGGGAAATCCAAGAAGATTAGAGCAACTGTCTCCCTTACCCATATGCTTGCTGACTCCTTCACAGAACCACCATAGTTCAGTGAGGCAAAACCTCCCCTTACAGAAATCATGCTGATTCTCCGTGGCTATACCCTTATTCATCCGTAGGCCCTCCCTTTTTAAATGCAAAATTCAAGAACAGGTACTAAGGCAGTTTAGGATGGCAGGTTACAACCTTGGCTGGTAGTTCAATTATTTCTTCTTTAATTTCCTTTAGAAGGCATAGATTACTTTACTGATGAGAAGTAATTGATTCCAGTGACTTGATTATTGTTTGTTTTATTTGTCTAGTCTCTCTCTTCCTCAGACACTTCAAACACAAGGGTCCTGTCTCTGATGGTCCCCCATCAAGAAAATTGTTGTGGGAAAAATTCCCCTTGCTCCAACTATTCCATCTATTTTCTGACCCCAGTAACACGTTTTGGAAGTTACATCCATGCCTAAATCCTATTGACTTCAGTGTTTTTTGGAAACTATATTTAGATGAACAGTTTTGAAAGCACTGGCTCCATTAGGAACGCATGCTAGACATTCTCTCCCAGACTTCTTTCAATGTTTTCCTTCTGTACCAATTATGTCCGGATCCAGAGTTAATCTGTGAAATGCAAGAGCAGCTGTACGAAGGCAGACGGAAGGCTCAGCTAGCTTTGTGCACTATCTCTGACACTGGCTGGTAGTGGATGCTGAATGGAAGAAGCATAAAAACAGGCGTTATGCTGGCTCCAGCAAACCCTCCTAGCAAACTGCAGCTTAACAGCTTACTGAACTAGAGGTTTTTCTCTATTTTTGTGTTTCGTAGACCTTTTTGTTCAGCTTACCTTCCATTATTTTGGCTCACTGCCTTTGTGGCATGTTCACTTTTCTGACTTCCACAGTAGCCTGCGGTAGTGAAGTACACAATTCACATGAAAAAATGCTTCGTTTTGGTTTTTAATCTGCATCATTTTAAGAATGTGCATCAAATACTGCTCTTGTACTGTTAGAAGGAGTGACGATGTGTTCACCACCGCCACACACCTTCTGATTTGGTGGAAAACGTGACAGAAATCCAGAAGTCACCTCTTTTTCAGGCAGAAAAGTAACTGGCCAGACATAAACTATAACTTAGGGGGTGGGATTTCTCAAGCCATTTCCTGGCAATTCCTTACAGTCTGTTCATCTCTCTGCTCACTGTTTGGGAATGAATGGATGTTTTTGTTGATTTGGATTATGTCTTTCCTGAGCAGTAATAACTGATGGAGAGCCTATGGTGAGGTCAGTTTGGTTTTGTGCTGCTGCTTATTTATCAGAATCTGGTATTCTGTTCTATTGCTATTTCCTTCAATCCTTCTGCAGCTCTTTGTAGATAGCACTCATTTCTGCTACTTTAAGTATTTTTTTTTCTTTATCCTCTGCAAATAGCTCCTATATCCCTTTTCCAGATCCTTTAGGCTCTGATAATAACCCATGTCACTGCCCAAATTGCTGTGGGATTCCACTGGGATTTCCTCCACTGTGAAAGATAACCATTTATTCCTACCTGTCCCTTCCTATTTTCCACCAGTTTTGAATTCACTCGAGAACCTTTTTTCTAATCCCAGGAGAGATCAATTTCCTAGGAGCCCCTGGTGAGGGAGCTTTTGAGAAACCAGAGTACACAGTATCAACTAAATTGCCCCTACTTATGTATGCATTGATGCCCACAAAGAATTCCCCAGGAGGCATGATTCCAGCTACCAAAAGCATGGGGTTTTATCCCAGTTTTCTAATTATCTATAACGCTATTACATAGCCTTTACTGCTTTGCTCAGTGTTATATTCAGTGATAAGTAGCTCAATGAATTCCCCTATGAATTATTTTTGTTTGTTTGATTTGGTTTTACTTTTTATTTTTTAACTGCCCACTTCCCCTTTTCAGAGGCTGATAGCCCTGGAGTTGATGTCTTTTTATTCCTGGCTTATCCCTCATCTGCACTGGTATGCACCGGTGCTGAGAAAAGGTAACACCTAACACCTGGATGTGAAACTATGCTTTCTACAACAGTGAGGGAGAATATGTGATGTCCCACAAACACTGAGGGCATCACCTGTGATTTACGTGCACCATGCAAAACAAGTGCTTGGGACATTTCACAATCTTTCTCTTATTTTAGAGTGAGGTGTTGAGGATTAACATTGTGCCTATAGCCCCTCAGTGTCTTTGATGCTGCCAAATAATTTTTGATTCCTAAGGCTACTGACTTGTTTGCTAGAACAGGTAAAGACAGAATTACAGCATTAGTCCTTCTCCTTTCTAGAAATGCAACCAAGCTTATTCCACCATAATCAAACCTGTGTTCGCAGGCAGGGATGGCCTCAGCAGCTTGTGTGCTGCAGAACGTTGTTGTCTCAGGACACTTCTGGGTCCTGTAACCCAGCTGCCTCTTCCTTTTGTGTCAGTAATGGATTTACATGAGTGTACTCTGTGGCCTTGCTTTGTAAAGAAAAAAAGAATGGCTCTTTTTAAAAGGTGATTTTTTTTTTCCCCCAACACAGTGTAGGAATACTCTTAAGGATGACAAGCTAACTCAGTTCCAGAGGAGCCGAGTTCTCCTTCAGTCTACAAAGGGCAGGCTGGCAGACGTTTTTCTTAGCAATATTTTCAACTTCTCTTTGAAGCCACATATTTTGGGGATTTTCCACCCCCTCCTCATCCCCATTGTCACTTTTTTTTT
>VZTL01051648.1:1436-13344 GCA_013400535.1 Scopus umbretta | reverse complement strand
ATTCTATGATTCTATAAGAAATCCCAGAAGATCATCTTTTATTAAAGTTTGCACAAATTATCAGAAGTATATTCTTGACTTTGTAAAAACATATAATGGTTTTTGCGAGGTCCAGCTCCTAAATACTGACACCTTATTGCTTTCTGTCAGCTAACAGTTAGCTAACTTCTGATAATTCTGACAGCAGTAAGGATGCTTTCTCCCTTCCTACAAGGAAGTTTAGAAGGTGACTCTCAGCTTGTTGTAAATTGTTTATAACTCTTACTCAAGCAACAAGTTTTTTAAAGCGCTTGGGGAGGGTGCAAAGTTTCTTATAGCCTGAAGTGGCATATCTCACACTGTTTCTTCATTTTCTGAGTGGCTGAAGAGTAGAGGCCTTAGCTGTCAAGCTTTGTACAATTCTCATCTGGTATTCATCAGTTTTACAGCACAGTAACGTCAGTAATGATAGAGGAGTTAGTCCTTATTTGTACTGGTGTAAGTGAAGGGAGGATCATAAAGAATTTATAATCTGAGCCATAGAGCCTGTGGTGGTTTTTGTTCTTTCTGTATCTCTATGAAATGACCCCTTACTTCTGTAGAGCTCTGACAGTGGAACCTTGTACTACATGACAACTGTAATGAGAGAGGATGCACAGAGCTCTGGGCCTCTCTGCATCTGCCATGTAATAAATCCCTGAACTCTGTTAAGTGTACAGTAGTAATCTTTCCATAAGAAAGCTTCCATCACTGTAAAACCACATGCATCTTCATGTACTGAGTCAAGATTAGAGCATCATCAGTAAAACAGAAGTCTGCTTGTCCCGTGTTATAATTCCAAATGGTACTGCCAGCCATGTTACTAGTAGCCATTTTCTTTGACTTGCTCATTTTTCTTCATGTATTGAGTTTTTTTGGTGGTCTTTGGAATGTACTTTGGCTTCTATTATTTCTGCACAAGATTCTCACTTAATATTCTTTGTCAGAGTTATCCCTGGATTTCCAAATATTTGTTTTCACAGTTCTGTTCTTGAACATTAACTATCATTTTAACTTAAACCCTAGGTTTAATTATTGATGCTTTTGGTGAGTTAAGAGATCAGCAAGAGCAAGTTAAGGAAGACATGGAGGTAAGAAAAAAAAATTGCTCAAACATACCAAATTCTGAGGTTTCATGGATATCTGTTTTCAATAAAAATATGATCTAGCTAGTGGATAGTTTTTTAAACTAAGAGGAAAATACAGTTCTGTATATGGTCCAATATCATACAGTGTCCTGCATGAGATTCTACTTTCACGTCTCAATTCAATAGATGGAAATAATAACTGAGGTTATTTTTAACTGACTTTTTTTGTATCTATTAAAATATAAGAACTTACACAGATAGTTCTATTAGTACCCAGTGAAAGTCTTCTTAGACAATTGTTGTGGTTTAACCCCAATCGGCAGCTAAGCACCACACAGCTGCCTGCTTACCCTTCCCCCGCCCCGGTGGGATGAGGGAGAGAACCAGGAAAAAAAACCCTAAAACCCATGGGTTGAGATAAAGGCAGTTTAATAGGACAGCAGAGAAAGTAATAATAGTAATGATAAAAGAATATTCAAAACAAGTGACGCACAGTGCCACTGCTCACCACCTGCTGACTGATGCCCAGCCAGGCCTTGAGCAGCGATCACTGCCCCCCCCGGCCAACTCCCCCCAGTTTCTATACTGAACAGGACACCATATGGTATGGAATAGCCCTGTGGCCAGGTTGGGTCAGCTGTCCTGGCTGTGCCCCCTCCCAGCTTCTTGTGCCCCTGGCAGAGCATGGGAAGCCGAAAAGTCCTTGATTAGTGTAAGCACTACTGAGCAACAACTAAAACCTCAGTGTGTTATCAGCATTATTCTCATACTAAGTCCAAAACACAGCACTGTAGCAGCTAATAGGAAGAAAATTAACTCTGAATTAAACTGAAACCAGGACAACAATTTTATGAAGAGAAAACTCTGCTGGCAGCCAGGTTCGGAATAGCATTTAACACTCTCTGCTGCCTCCTGTGAAAGAGGTATCCTGTGCTTTGACAGATGCTAGCTGCTACCTTGCATGTCTCTCTTTATGGGACACAAATCCAGGTTATCTAAACTGATATTCTGCTCTAAGCATATTTTGGATTTGTTTGCTAATTCCTAGTATGGATTTTTTTAATAGGTCCACATCAAGTGTGGCCAGTTTTTTGCTGTCAGTGATAAGTTGACAAAAATTCAGTCAAAAACCCTAACATCTTATTTTCTCATTTTAAAGCTTAGACTAGTCCCTGTATCTTCATTTTTGTAAACAAGAAAAATCTTTGTACATTGCTGTATATTATAATGAATTACATGCCTGTGGCTATTTAAGTCTTGGATCTTCAGACTAGAGGTTTCTAACACAGGGTATTAACACTGTCATGTTACAGTTCATCTCAGATGTAATTTTTTTGGTTAATCTATGCGTGAAAGTATCCTGTTTATCTCAGATATAATTTTCTTTGATTAATCTATGTGTGAAAGTATCCTGTACTTGGTGGTTTTCTATTCTGTCTTTTAAGTGTGACTGTAAGAACTCAGAAAAGTGTTGCAAACTTACTGTGTTTTGTAATCTAATCTTTGAGCATATTCAATTTCAGCTGGACAAGCGCAACAGGCATTGAGGTAAATATTGCCATATGTTACAGTGACTGCTTCTACAGTGTTAAAGGAAAATAAAAAATCAACTTTGACCATTGTATGCCATTCTTTCTCCTGATACCTGTTCACTTACAGCTGGCAAAGATTTTTTTTTTTTTAAACTGTAAGAAGCTATTCTGATGGCAGTTAAACCTCTATTCAAGTGTTTTGGCTGAGGTATCCAGTTGCAATCATTAAAAGAAAAGCCTTTTTGTTCAGCACATATCATACATGATGCGTTGCTATTTTCAATAAAATTGTTACATTTTTATTGGCCTTTTCTCAAAGGGGGGCAGGATTATATATAGTGTTGACGTGCTCCGTATTTTTTCTTTTAGACAAAGTGCTTTATCTGTGGAATAGGAAATGACTACTTTGATACAGTGCCCCATGGCTTTGAAACACACACACTACAGGAGCACAACTTGGCCAATTATTTGTGAGTACAGTAAAAATTAACTCCTCGCTAACTCATGACCCTTGCAGCCTCTGCAAGTACCTGATTAGCTCTCTTGCATAAGTAAGAGTCAGTACTGTTCGGCTTTGATGTGCACTCATGCTGTCTGAATATATAATTCTGTGGTGATGGGAGCAAGGAATGAAGAAACTACAGTACCTTGTTTCCATCTTGGTTGTGACACAACAAGTTTGTGTGAGCTAGGAAATGGGAACCAGGAACTTGGTATGTGGCTGTGGAGGCATTGTAAAATTTAATGTGTTGTGTAAGGTACAGAGGAACAGTATGACTTGGCCTGGAAACTGATGGAGAGAGAGCACAAACAAAGAAGGAAGGCAAAAGAGGGAAGACTTACATTGGACAAAATATTTTGAGTGGAGTGCTGAGGCTGACTAAGAGAACCTGGGACAAAGGGAGGTAGGGGAACTGGAACGAGGAGTTAGAGAGGGGAGGGATCAGACCAAGGGCATCAGGTCCACCTTCAGAAAATCCAAGCGGAGCATCAGTGACCACAAAACTTGGTCTTTTTAAATCTGGAAATAAAACCATTTATCAGGTCCACAATTACTGTATCATACTGTTCCTCTCCTATCAAATACATAAGAAAATCCAGTGCCAAAGTGTATTTTATACTAGTGTTGTCAGTATGAAGCAAAGGATGGATTGTGACTTTATGTCTATAAATTAGTATGCACTGTTATATGCAATTAGTGTGCACTGTATGTGCACAAAATAATGAGACTGTAAATTCAAACATCCCTGTAAAGAACTTCCACCTAAAAACAGGCTGTGCAAAAAAAATACATTAAAAGTACCATCATGTGGGGTTTTGTTCCTGCTAACAAAGTACTACACAAATGACATACTATAGCATACTTACTCTAAGTGCATCATCCTAAGGAAAGGTTTTTTGATATTTTTGTGCATGATCGTATTTTATATTTTTACATATGTTTGTAGAGAATGTCTACTATGAGTGAAATTTTGAAATCATCACCTAGTGTCTGCCAGATATCTCAAAACCCCAAGACTCATGTATTTTTAAAATTACAAGTTCTTTTCTGCTCATGTTGATCTTGACTTACATGCACTAGTAAAAGATCCACAACCTGTAATTTCAGTAAGAGAAATCACTCCATCATCTTCAACATTTCTTATTCATTGTGGGGAGAGGAAAAAAAAAGAAAGTTCCAGTGACTGTTCTCTGTGTGCTTCCAAGTTGGTGTTCATGGGCAAGAAAATGTCAGATTAGAAAGCTTAGAAAATCTTCATTTAAACTGAGTTGCTATTTACTGTAAATCAGACTGAATCTCTTGCATTTTAGCATACCATTCACTGAACAATGAGTGAACGTCAACAGTGTCAGGGAAGTATATTTAATGTGTCTGGGAATATTATCATAAATACAACTCTGGAACTTGTAAGTCCATGGGCAGCATTATCACGGTACATGCTGAAAAATACCCATCCCTCTGTGGGTTGCCCAATGTTTCCAAATATTGTATTCATAATAGCTGTTTCTTTGCTTGTAGGTTTTTTCTGATGTATCTTATTAACAAAGATGAAACAGAGCATACAGGACAGGTAGGTTGAACAACTCTATGAATGTCAGCAGTTACTAAATAAGACTGATTCTAAAATAAAAAATCATTCAGGTTTGGCAAAACTATGACTATTCTAATGAATAGCTCCCTATATGGTATGTAACTTAATTCTCATTCTTCTAAGCAGTTCTTATGACTTTGGTTGCTTAATGTTAGATTGAGTATCAATTCTGTAGTACTTTCTATTCCTATTTTATCTGATCTGTCATTCTTAAATTGTTACTTCCATAAAATATAAATACAGACTATAAACAAAAATAATGAGAAACAGAACATTTAAGCATCCTGTGAAAGCAACACTCTTCATTTCTCCCTGTTGATTCTTTTTTAATAGTCTTTGTCCTTTATTATTATCTACATATAATCTTCTATGTCTACATTCCTGGATAAGTCCATTTGACAGACCTTGTGCATATATTTATAATGAAACCTGTGAGAAAACTTTTCCCTGGAGGTTTCTTCTTTGCTGCTGTTCTTTCAAACTTCTGGTGCTTCCTTCAACTTCCCTTAAGCAGACTTAAAGTCAGTAAAAAAATCTATCAAATATACAGACTACTTTTTTTTTCTAGTGATAGTCTCGCAGCTGACTAAGTAAATGTTCCCACGTTGCAGATCAGAAAACAAAAAACCTTAAGAGCATCATATATATAGCCCTACAGATTTGGGTCAGAGGGATGATTTGCTGTAAATCTATGTGGCTTACTCTTTCTGAACTCTGGTGTATGTACTGGGAAGTTATAATTATCTTCTTGTATAAATCTTCTCAGTCTTGTCTTGTATCAGATTTTATGTATTTGCTTTGCTATTTTTGGACATCCATTTGTCATTTGACAATTTCATATTAAATGACATTTTTTAAAAAGTCTTTTTCATTGGCATTTTTCTTTTTTCTTGGTGTACAGTGTGTCCTACTATATTCACTGAAGCCGGATTTCTACTAACTATTCAGTTTTGATACTTTGTTAGGTTTACGGTTGGACTCGATGATCTTGAAGGTCTTTTCCAACTGAAATGATTCTATGATTCTATAACTTGTGTAACACATGTCCTTTCTACAATGGAATTTGTATAATAAAAAGTATATTTAAGTGGTGTGATTAAAATGGAAGTAAACTGACATATCCTTTACTGTTCTCTGGACTGCCTAGAGACAAAGCCTTACCTGAACGAATAATCAGAAAGAAAAAAAAAAAAAAGAAAAACCAAAACAACAAACCAACACTGATTCAGAAAATACTGCTCGTCTAAGAAATACCTTTAAAGGCCATTTTGTTTTATGTATTGTGTGTAGGCATTTTTTGAAATGGCTGATGCAGAAATTCAGTCAAATTTCTGACAGAAAATATTCTGCTTACCCTGGTATTTGTTTCATGATCAGTTTTAATTGAGCTTTACAGTGCTTCTGGATGTGCAATAAGAACTAAACTACCTGGTCCTCTTCTTTGTGTTTCTCTAGTGCTTTTTGACTGGGTGACAAAAATCTAAAAGCTACTCTAAACTGATCGAAATCATTAACATGATTTTGTAGATTGATGCACAACAACCTGATATGCACAGAATCAAAGAAGTGAAACAATATATAATAAAAGGGGGGGGGGGGAAGAATTCCTGGTTGGTGCTTCCTCAGTGAATCAAACTAAATTATATAAATTGTGTTTCTTTCAGGAATCCTATGTGTGGAAAATGTATCAAGAACGGTGCTGGGAGTTTTTCCCTGCTGGTGATTGCTTCCGAAAACAATATGAAGACCAGCTCAACTAAGCAGAGATGAGGATTTCCAGACGAAAATATGTCCATGTATTTCCCAAATCTTTTGGGAATGTCTAACATTTCTTAAATCCCCAAAGCTGTGTGCTTTTTGGAGCACCAAAGCTGTGTTTTTAATGACCCAACTGCACTTTTATTTTCTTGTGTATTTGCTTTGAGAACACTGGAGTAAAGAACAATGAAAAATAACAGCAGCTCTGGAAAAAAAACAAAAAACAACCACTTGCACACACAAAATATATCCGCATACACAACATGCACACATAAGAAGAGACTTGAGACAGCTTATTTCTGAAACTGCCAGATGATGCCCTTGTCTATAAGACCACACATGGGGTGACATGGTAGCAACACTCATTCACTCTGTTTATTTCATCATCTTAGAAGGAACTATATGTAGTTCGCAGAGCACTGTAAAAGATTGTTGTGGACACAAAGTTGTGGGGAAATAGTGCCTTACTATATGTGGGTTGAGCTATGCAGAAGATGAGTGCATGATGACATCATTTTTTTTTTTTTCTTTATGTCTTCCCTTTCTTCCAACTTAATATTTATTTTGTGGTTTTGGTGGGCTTGGGAGGAAGGGTTTTGATTGTGCACATCTTTTTAATAAGACTGGAGTGTCTCAGGACAAGATTAGGTTATTCTCATCAAGTTCATTTCACATTTACCTTCCTCTTTAGCTTTTGCTCTTATTTTGGTAATGCTCTGATACAACACTGCAACTTTATGAAATCTTTGTATGAAAACAAGACGACTGCAAAAAACACTTTAACAAGAAATGTTTCATTGCATGTTTATTATGCAAGTTTAAAACAATCAAAAAAAACAACCTTCAGAAGCAAGTTGATCAACATGAAAAAACATTCACAATAATTATATCCATAGTAATAAAGTGTTGTGGGCTTTATTGTACATCTGGAACAAGTGTCATCAGCCAACAATGTATATGTTATGAATTTGACGGTAGTTTTGGTTTCTTTTCTTTTTCTTTCTTTCATTTCTGCCACCTGTGATCGATAGTGGAGTTGAAGATTTTCCTGTTAAATTATTTTTTAAAAGCAAAGCTGAAGCAATATCCATTCAGGGACTCCATCAGTTGCATCATGAAACACCAATGATGTGTACATCACTCCATTTTGAGTCTTTTTCAATTGTAATGCCAGTCTTTACAAATAAAAAGAGAGATTCAGAATGGAAACAAGCTGGTTTTGGTAGCATTTGAGGTCTTTGTTATGGAGTCGTTTTATTAATCCCGGAATTAACTACACCCAGTTCAAAACAGGATTAAGATGCCATTTCCTTAATGAAAGTTTTTGGGTTTGTTTTTGTTTTTCTCCTGGATGTCTTGCTGTTCTGGTGCTCCATGTCATTTCTTTACAGGACATAGTTTTGTCATAAAATTAATTGGTTGTATCAGTATTCAGTTATAACTAAGAAAAATTAAAACTAAAGAAATAATCCTTTAAAAACCTAATGCTGTTTTTTTAAAAGCCAGGCTTCCAGTTCAGCAGATTGTGAATATTGCTACTCTGAAATCGGGATCCTGATAAGGATTCTGGTAAAATTCTCTCAAATTCTACAATATTTAAGGCCAGAGGCTGGGCAGGCTGGTGATGGTGAGAGGGGCAGCTACAACAGTTACAATTTGTATTCAGGTTTTAAATCACCCCCACCCAGTTTGGCATATTAATTCCAGCTTTGTTTCCTCCCTGTTTGGCACAACTCCATAAAGCAGTTTTAATCAGCCTTTTTAGGATTTGCATATAAGATTTAGAAATGGGAGATTGCAATGATGTTCCTTTTTGGGTGTACAACATGAGAATAGTTGTTTGCCACACAGGCACACACACTATTTCAGTTTTGCATGTTTTGTTGAGAAATATGTAGGTAACGATTCTGACTGATATTTCAAGATCCCTTTGTCTTGAGAACAAATCAAATGGACCTTGTAGGCAAATACCAGAATAAGTGACATTTTTCTTTAACCTCAATGTCCATATCACAAAGCTTCTGCGGCATCCTTGCTGTTGAATCCAGTATGCTGTTTGACAAATATAGGTGAAGCCACACTTAAGAGTCTCTGAGGATGAGGTCTCCTGATAATACACTGATGCAAAAAGTTTCTTTTTAAGTACGAAAAGTGTTCATTTATTAAATTAATTATAGCTTTCACAGAAGCAAATTCCTACAGCTAAGAACTGGTACATGAGAGTCTGTGAGATTAGTGTTCACTGCTGAAAAAGGATGGGAACTGGCTTTGGCAGACCTTCAGAGCCTGGTTCATGCTGTCCACACTGCAGTGGCTATAGACTTCCCGTGAGTCCCTGAAACTTGGCATTTCTTGTTTCATTCAGTGCACAAAACTTGCCAGAGAATGCATTTTTCTTAAAACTTAACACATCTAATTCAAGAAACTCGCTTTCAAATTAAAAATAAGAGTACGTGTCATAGGAGACTGGTTTATTTTAAAAGTATGCGTTTCTTGTGACTTATACTGTTTCTGACACTAATGTGCACTTTTAACAGGATAATATTCAGGCAGGCCACATACTGCATGATACAGACTGTGGTGTCCAAGTTAATACTGTTTAATTTGCTTTAGACTTAGACAAAGTTGAAGCAAGTTCTTAGATTTTATTTAAAATTACTGGATTTACTGTGACAAATGCAACTTCTTCAAATTTTTGTATTGTAAAAGAGTCAGTAAAATAAGCAACGTGATCATATGAACACAGCCAACCAATACAGACAATTCACTGCTTTAGTAGTTCTACCAAAAGAAATTAACATTGACATATGTGTCCTATATACTAGCACAATGTACAAGAGCAGGTAATAATATGTCACTTGAAGACTGCAGTTTTAAATCCAAGAAATTAAATTATAGTGGTTCCACATGTGATATTTAAGATAAGATTATACTTACGCACATATATGTATACGCTAATGTTTTTTTCAGCTGTTAGCTGAATTTACTGGCTGTGTCAGTACAACTGTAATTTTCAGGAGGAACTCTTGCCCTTTATTGAAGATAGAACAGAGAGAATTGTTGCTGTTCATCTCTGAATGCCCAGAGAATTGAGAAGAGCTCTAAATCTCGTGATCCTAGTGCATACCTGTTGATTTCAGCAAAGAAACAAAGGAGTGAATGGCAATGGAAGAGCAAAGGAAGATGGAAGAGTAGTTGAGATGTGATTCATTTGTGGAAGTTACCCATTTATATATTGTTCCACTTAGAATTGAGTTACCTGGTATTTGTTACACCTTCTTCCAATACTCTGTTCTTATGTCTTTTCTTTCCCTAAAACTTAAGGTTCAAAGTCTGTGGTTTTTACTGAGACAATCACAGACAATAGAAGACAAGAAAAGGATGCTGTAATATCCTTGGACCATGCATTACTACAAAACTAATTACTTCATCTTGGCCACTAATGTGCTATTTAAGTTGTTGTTGAATATTTTCATTTGTAGTATCTTCCTACTGTTACAGGACACTTACTAGTGAATAATAGCATTTTGCTTATGAATTGCATTGTTTCTTTCTATAACTCCTTTGATAACATTCTTACCATGTTCAGAGGCACTGAATAATTCCCTTTGCTTACACAATCACCTGTAAAGTATTCATAGGATGTAATATTTTCTGGGGTGTTTTATTTTCTGAAGTAGAGCGTGTATCAATTTTTTTTTTGTTCATTAGCCAAAACAAATATAACTGTAGTGTCTAGAATAGTCTTTGTCAAAGGATAAGACATCTGTCACAGAAAGCATAGGTAGGTATGTTCTTTGATTAAATCTAATATTTATGCTCTTAAATGTAGCGCTTTCAATGTCTCTTCTTAAGTCATAGCCACTTTTATTTGTATATTTATTTCCTTCTTTTTCTGTTTTCTTCAGCTTTTCTAAAGCTGTGCTAAACCATAGAGGCTTGGTTGCAAACAGAATTTTTAATTATATCATCTTACAGTCACTTCTTACTCAAGATTTGCGAGATATTTAAGCACAAATATCCATTTATAAGTGAGCCTTTTTTTGTTGCTGCCTCATTGCTTTTTTTTCTTTTTTGAAGGCCCTTTTTACATATTTTCTGGATTAGGGTTTTCTCTGTCATCTGCATAGTGTTTTAACTCTAACTGTGCAATTTCTTCTATCTAGTTTTCTTCACAATTACCTTTTTGTTTGTTTTGATATTCGTTTATGCAAAAGGATGTGTCTCTCTTAGGTGGTAAAGATGACGCTTCTCAGCAGCTGTTGAAGATCTCTGGCAGCCGAACAGCATCATTCTGCCATGCCAATGGAGGTCAAGAGTTGAGGCAATTTTTTATATAAACAGCTTGCTTTTGTAATAACATAGCCATGGTCTGATCTGCAGTTTCAAAGTTTTAACCTATACATTTTGGTGCTGGATGGAAAGATCTGGGCTAAAGTTCTCCTGAAAAAAGTTTTGAAATTACTAAAAAATCCACAATTACAACAAACTGAAGGACTTTGCTGTCAATCCATTGTGTAAATCCTCCCAGTTTGCATACAAAACGTAGTTGCCATGTTGCTTAGTAGAAATTGCAGTTATATTGACTAAATACCTCTCTCTTAGATATATGTTAAATAAGGACCTTTTGAACACTGAAAGGTGGCTAAATAATGCTGGATAATGCAATTTAAGATTTGAAATAAATAAAATATTTTTATTAATTGTTCTTTACGTAATGTTAGTAAGATAGAAGGAAATCGTGTGAGTTGAATGCCTTGAAAAAGGTAGAACCACCCAGGGAGAATTTGAGCATGGAGAAGGTCTTGAAGTAAAAGGAAAAAATGACTAGATGAGAAAAAAATAGCATGAGAAATAAAGAATATGATAGAAAGGTATTTCTTTCATTTTTTGAGGGTTTTCATCCTGAACCCTTCGATGAGCTCTGCTTCTGCACTAACTGTTCTGGTGGAACTTCTGTGTTTCTTGTTAAACTTAAGAACTGTAAGTATTTTTCTGCAATATTAGGTGATGTCTAGAAAATACACAGATAAGAAGCTTTTCTAAAAATAGCTTTTTAAAAGAAAAGGGTTGAAACCAGAATTTTTATGAAGCTTTTTTTTTTTTTTATTTAGGTAGATATATATTGATTTTTAAGGTTTTCATGATTTATTTAAAAGTTTTTTTTTGTGCTATAAGTAGACTTCAGGATCCAAACCAAGAATTAAGGTCTTATGGTGTCAGCTGCCATACATATTCATAACAAAACTATAGTCTCTAGCCTTAAAGAGCTGAAAGTCCAAGCAAAGGACAAGAGACAATATATAGATTCAGTGTATGGACAGGAAAGGTCAAGTTTACAATAGGATAATATCAGGAACAGAATAGGTAATGGTGAAAAATTAATCAGCTGCCTACTTACTAGGTTATCTGCAAGCAA